>NQII01003684.1:199539-247885 GCA_002778355.1 Clitarchus hookeri
ACAGATAGTTCCTTCAACAGAACAACTTAAGCTATATTTGTGCCGTCCCCGCAACAAACAGCAAACTGTGCTGGAATAAACGAATAGAACTTCCTTATCTTGCAGATAAGTTTGGTCGCAGCTATTCCGAATCCCGATTACATACCTCTTATCTTGTCACTTCTCTGCTGATTTTTTTTTTTCCAGTGTTTACGTCAATGAATTTTACATTTTCGATCTTATTTAACTAAGACCTTTAAGATGAGCGAGTACAGTGACCTTCACGATAGACTGAAGTACCATTTTCGTGCCGAGTCGCTGTAATTGTTGTATTGGCTGCTGTTTCAATTGGACAGTTCAGAGTCACAGCTGGGTTACCTTTTCCTGGACCCTACTTCCTTTACAGGTATGTCATTTTCCGGGTGTTTACTTAGTTTTAGAGGTCGTGTCAAGCAAGTCGAAGTCAAAATGATAAGAAAACGAAAAGTATTTTTTTTTTATCAAATGTGCTTCAAATTTTATTTGCGAATTGTTCTCATTTCTGTAACCTACAGTTTTTATATTCTCCATTATTCTACAAGCAATCAATACATTAATTGGATTTAATGATCACAGACACTTACATTCAAAGTAGGATTTGCGGAATATTAATTTCATGTACTTCATCACTCCAATAACCATGAAAAAATCAATACAATTCCCTGCACTAGTTACAACTGCCAACATGAAAAACTGAAATTCAAGGAGTAGTTATTATATTTTTGTACTTTACTGTAAGACAAATTTGAGCGACTCGAGCCGAAATCTGAAACAGATATAACGCACTAAAGCACAACTAAATAAAAATATTTTTTCGCGAAATTTTTATTTATAAGTTTGTTCCAAATTGCCCTATTTTTTAACCATCTATGATATTTGAGATAAAATGCTTTTGTAAAAATACTTTGTCAATATTGAGAAATTGTCAGACCTAACATTTTCAGAAATATTACCATTGGTATATAACACGGAAAATAGCTTTTATTCACGGAAATGTTAATCCAGCTATAACCAAATCTGATCTACAAGTACTTTCGTAGATAACCATTATTATGATTCTTATTCTTTATTATTTAAGGTAGTAATTTTGAGATCTTTTTTTCTGTGCCGTTTCTCGTTTATGTAACTATTTATTAGGTTTTACTAGCTCTCTTCTTGAAAAGTTTTAATTGTTTATGATTTGGCTTTTCTGNGTTTATGTAACTATTTATTAGGTTTTACTAGCTCTCTTCTTGAAAAGTTTTAATTGTTTATGATTTGGCTTTTCTGTGTATAGTAATTTCTGTTATCGACTTTTCTGTGTTTTGGGAGCTTCAACTACGTAACCATAACGTGTTTTCCAAACACGCTTACTACTTCGTAACAAAGGCAATAAGGCTTAAAATCCTGCCAGAACTTGAGACGCTNACGTGTTTTCCAAACACGCTTACTACTTCGTAACAAAGGCAATAAGGCTTAAAATCCTGCCAGAACTTGAGACGCTGTAGGCTGTGCGGAAAGATTTATCTTTTTAACGGGAGTAAAGAAGTTTGTAATCCCTTGTGTAAAAATATTGCTGGTCTTTGGTTACTTGAAATAAACTGGAGAAGCCCTTAAGACAAGCCGCTTGGAGAGGGGAGAGCTGAGTGGTAAGCCTCAAGGCGAGCGACTTTTATGCTAGTGAAATTATTCGTGCAGGCTCTTCTTCAAGCAAGACCGCCCGATAGTGTTTCACCCGGAAGTCATCTTCAATTATCTCCGAGTCCTTGTTTCGCCTCGAGGTGAATTTTTCCAGAATCCCCCCTCCTGCCTGAANAAGTCATCTTCAATTATCTCCGAGTCCTTGTTTCGCCTCGAGGTGAATTTTTCCAGAATCCCCCCTCCTGCCTGAGCGACCCCTCGCTTTACCCAGGACCTCACCTGCACAACCCGTGTTCTCATCTTGCATTTCTGCGACTTCCTTCAACCCCCTATTCGTATTCTGATCTCTCCTCCTCTCAGTTGCTTTGTGCGACCCCCGTAGCCATGCGGCACGCGCCACCCCTTATTGTATTCCTCACTCTCTCACCCTCTCCCACATCACCAAGGAACACCCAGGGACTGGTGCGGAATATTACATTTCCCACTACAAATCACGTCCGCCTAACGTCGGGAAACTGTACACCGGAATAAAAAATTCTTCAATTTGCAGGAGTGCGTCTTCGCTCACCGGACGTTTGTTGATTGTGCGTGAGTGGTATAGTTGGACAAAGAAGTTTTAAATGGCTTCTTTTTAATTTCGGAAACCTCGCAAGCTCAACAGCCGGTTATCTTTGAAATCTCGTCCGAAGCTCAACATCACTATACCGCCTTTGGACGTGATGAAGTATTCTCCGTGGAGTGAATGAGGGGGGTTGGGGGGGTCACGCTAGCTGAGGAAAACCAGTCTCCTTGTTCCAGCATTGAACTGCTTTTGTAATAAAAAGTAAAAAAAAAATTGATACGTACTTTATCGCATGATTGCGCAACGCAGTGAATTTCACATGCATTGTTTTCATTGGCAGTATACCTGGAGCACTCTGTGGGAGTCTTATCATTTGACTGTGAAAAGAAACTTGTACTTGAAGTTTGTTCGCAGTGAAGGTCTCTTATCAACGCCATCGTGAATTTGGTATTCACTATTTGCTGTTGTTAACTTATCCTCATAAAGAGTAAGGTTTGCCGAAGAGTATTTAGCAACAGAACATTATGGCGTTTTTGATGTCGCTGTTGTCTGTGTATTCCAAGCATAGTAATCAAAATTCTTGATTTTGAAAGAAGCGATTGCAAAGCAAACTTTTAAGTTGTCATTGTGAGCTAACACCGCTCTCCTAGGCCAAGGTGATCGCTCTACTTAGTGACTCGCTCCTGAATAGTTCAAGTACAGCAGTACGGCTGTTGCCCTCATACTGTGCTTTAAGGTCACCAAGAAGTTGTGAATAGACCCCTAAGTGTTACACACGTCCGTGTACTCCTGTTTTCCGAACGGGTAATGGTTCATAAACACGTTGAATACGGTATACATTTCAACATACTTGGCAAGCTTCAAACAAGGCACATTTATCTACTCATACGGTGACAACAATTCTGTTCGGTTGTATATTCTCACTTGACGTACTGTCCTAGCAACATCCTAACAAATATAGGGGAACAATTAGTAACCATTATTTCGTATAAATTATATTTCAAGGAAAGAGCAATTTTCAAATTATTTCTGTGTAAGCTATAATTGCGCGTAAGTGTCAAAAAAGCATTTTTATATTTCGCACACCCAACATTTCAGTTATTTTACTGAGTCTCATAATCAATTGCATATCAAATAAAACGTGTCTAGAAATTATTATTATTACTACCGATGGTATACTATTGGCTATATACGTTAATATGCACTAATCGTTATTATCGTTCTTCTTGTGACACAGGCAAAAGTGCAGAACACCATTTCCACGAACACAGAGGACCGATCATAAACATTTCCAAGTACCTCTGGTGTGTTCTATGTGGATAGGTGTGTCAGACATCTTGAAAATAATAATTCATCAACTATTGCAATAGTTGCCTTTTTAAATGATCTTATACATTTTCCACATTCATTAAGTAGGTTGTAAGATTTACAAATTTTTCGTGAGTGTTGTAATTGTTATGCTTTGTCGTAATTTTCGTACCTTAAGTTTAACATAAATAATTGCATTTTTTTTAATTTGCACTCTTCAAAACTAGTAAGGGTTAATTTGTTTACCTTTCACATTAACTAGACAAGAACGAATATTTGATACTCAAAGACAAATTTGTGATTTGCATGGAATTATATTCGTTAGCAAACGCCACTCAAAATAAGTAAGCAGTGCTTTGATAAGTGTTTTTTTTTTACTAAAACTCCGTGCACCATTTAAAGACTTACGGGGAAGTTCAGTATGACAACAGGAGGAATACACTGGCATTGGAACTTGCGGGAATATTTGGTAACTCTGCCGGTCACGGTATTCAAGGCTACGAAGTTAATTAGTGTTGGGCGTTTCTAAAGTTTTTCAGGCGTACGCTAGCTCACACCAAGTTAAATATTTTCGCTCAAACCAATTGATTTAAGTACTTTTTTCACAGCGAACTTGTCATTATACTGACAAAGTACTTGGTCAGCGCGAGTAAACAATTATTCTCATGTTTGTGTACAAATCCTTGTAAATAACAAATGCGACAATCGTTCGCAACACAGTGAAAGTACATTAATATAGATGTAGTTTATTTCAGCTTTGTTTCATACTAAGAATAAATTCATAGAAACCATAACTTTGCAGTTTTCGAAACATGCTTTTGGCAAAATAAGTACCATGAAATTATTTTAGAATGCGGTTGTTTATAAAACCCACAAATTGTAACTCGNGTTGTTTATAAAACCCACAAATTGTAACTCGTAAAACACCAGTCAATTCAAAATTAAGAACCTAATAGAAAATACCAATTTTCAGCAATTAAATACTAGGAAATGATTGTTCAGTAGACAGCGTTAGACTTTTGTCCCTTACTAACAAAAATTTACTTATGAATAATATTACGTTACATATATTGTAATAATTAATNGCGTTAGACTTTTGTCCCTTACTAACAAAAATTTACTTATGAATAATATTACGTTACATATATTGTAATAATTAATTAAATTTTAAGCAGTTTTAATAACTTTTTGTGCAGATTTTACAATTTTTAATGTTCGAGTTGAATAATTCCCGAAATGTTTTGAATGACAACGAGAAACAACTGGAGAAAAACCATTTTACAGTCACGTACAATTTATCGATCTCTACAGTGCGAGTCAGACACGATGNGAGAAACAACTGGAGAAAAACCATTTTACAGTCACGTACAATTTATCGATCTCTACAGTGCGAGTCAGACACGATGCTACCTACCAAGTACGCTCGGCTTATCTCATATTCGTATATTTTATAAGCACTCGCTTTTTCTTCGACATTATCATATTTCTCCTAATTTACAACCAGCCAAGCAGTAAACAGATTTTAATGTCAGCAATTAATATAAAGTTAATTTTGGCAAAGTGTTTATGAAGTTGGAAGAAAAAAATAATTTTTTATAATGTAAAAATAATGTTTTTTTTTTCATTGTTTACATATATTCGCAGTAATGATATTTTTATATATGTTTGCACTATATTTAAGGAACAAAGTAGTTTCATGGATATTTTCTCATTTAATATTCTGTGTTTACTTTCGTAAATGCACGAGTGCAAAATAACTTTTTTTTATCTGAGTGAGTTATGGATTTATAGCACTGTATAAGATTTCCTGTTCTTACAACTGACCACTGTTTATTTTTCACGCCCTTAGTAGCGCCTTAATGTTATTGCAAAATAACTGCTTATATACTATAAAGTAGTAAAAAAAAAATTTTAAATACTAAGAGTGAAGAGATTTGGGCGGCTCTTAACAGATAAGTCTTGAAATACGAGAATTTGAAAAGGCAGCAGCCAAAAAACCAATTATATTTTTTCTCTGATCATGAAATCTCAAAAGGAAAACAGTATTTAACGACTTTAGACTCGTGATAGTCACAAAATTTATTCAATGTAATACTTTTGATCACTTGGATAAAAGGTATCGAGTATTACTCTCAGTATTAAATCGTTGAAGAAATATAGTGTTTTCAAATACCTCAGTTTGCTCATTAAACAGATTTTGAATAAATACTTAATTTTGTGGTTTTCAGCATATTCTTATATTTGGCTGTCTATTTTCGTTTTAGAAATTTTAATATCTTGCTTTGTAAGAAGAATGTAAACTCATATTCTTTAATACGTAGTTATAGGCTCTAATAGCTGAACCCACTGCTGCATAAATATAANTAGCACTGTATAAGATTTCCTGTTCTTACAACTGACCACTGTTTATTTTTCACGCCCTTAGTAGCGCCTTAATGTCATTGCAAAATAACTGCTTATATACTATAAAGCAGTAAAAAAAAATTTTAAATACTAAGAGTGAAGAGATTTGGGCGGCTCTTAACAGAGAAGTCTTGAAATACGAGAATTTGAAAAGGCAGCAGCCAAAGAACCAATTATATTTTTTCTCTGATCATGAAATCTCAAAAGGAAAACAGTATTTAACGACTTTATACTCGTGATAGTCACAAAAATTTATTCAATGTAATACTTTTTATCACTTGGATAAAAGGTATCGAGTATTACTCTCAGTATAAAATCGTTGAAGAAATATAGTGTTTTCAAATACCTCAGTATGTTCCTTAAACAGATTTTGAATAAAATACTTAATTTTGTGGTTTTCAGCATATTCTTATATTTGGCTGTCTATTTTCGTTTTAGAAATTTTAATATCTTGCTTTGTGAGAAGAATGTAAACTCATATTCTTTAATACGTAGTTATAGTCTCTAATAGCTGAACCCACTGCTGCATAAATATAANAGAAGAATGTAAACTCATATTCTTTAATACGTAGTTATAGTCTCTAATAGCTGAACCCACTGCTGCATAAATATAACATGAAATGAATTTACGTAAAGGAAAGTAGCCTAATCAATTCCAAAACTAACTTTTCATTTAGGTTTCATGTGATGCTCTGATTATACATTTGTAGAACACATGTTTATTTAAACTGTTATTTTTATTTTTCTACGACTCTTTGGTTTTGCGTTTATCATGGTTACTTTTTATTACAAAATATATATTTTTTTAATTCCCGAGGATAAACATTTCTACCATTACTGGTATGCGAACTCGTGTCGGGTTAAATGCAAGCGACATAGGCAACAAAAGTATACCTAGTAAGTGCACAATCCCTTTTGAGCAGAGAAGCCAATGAAAAAGAGTTTTTATGTTTTCCACAAACGCAACCAAACTCTGTAGAACATTTTGTGATGAATAAGGATAAATAAATATTACTAGCTCTTGNTGTTTTCCACAAACGCAACCAAACTCTGTAGAACATTTTGTGATGAATAAGGATAAATAAATATTACTAGCTCTTAAAACTGTGTTTCTGTTTCCATTGACCCCATGCACACTTTCGACACAACGCATTCAAGCCAATGCTTTAAATATGTATATGGCCTGGAGAAAAGCGTAAGTTTAAATGAGTGGAAAATTCACGTATCTACGTCCAAGAGGAATTTGACAGGCTCACGTCATAGTCTACAACAATCATAGCATTTTGCTAGCAATGGCTANTGTTTTCCACAAACGCAACCAAACTCTGTAGAACATTTTGTGATGAATAAGGATAAATAAATATTACTAGCTCTTGAAACTGTGTTTCTGTTTCCATTGACCCCATGAACACTTTCCACACAACGCATTCAAGCCAATGCTTTAAATATGTATTTGGCCTGGAGAAAAGCGTAAGTTTAAATGAGTGGAAAATTCACATATCTACGTCCAAGAGGAATTTGACAGGCTCACGTCATAGTCTACAACAATCATAGCATTTTGCTAGCAATGGCTACAGCGTTTTGTGGATAAAACTATCAAAATCTGCATATCTCTCGTAGACCAGTAAAGTTAGGCAAATTTATTTATTGATAAAATAATCCTGGTATAAAATCCACGTATTGTTCCGCGCAATAAGTAAATAAATTATTAACGTTCGTTCAATGAACGTTCGGTGATCAGTCACACATCGAAATAGTGGCTACTCGTTTAAAGTAGGCACAGCAAGTCAAGGATCTGAAGATGTTCTTAGTATGTCCGTAAACAATTTACGCCTTAATACCATATATTAGAAAAAGATCCAATGGAAAAGGCAGAGGAGGAAATTTTTTGGGCTTTAATGATTTTTTGGGTAATTTCGTACATTTCGGCAATACTCCAATAGCGTAACAACCTCGGTAACACGCGGCGGTTAATATGATACTATATTTAAGTGAATAGACAACTTAATTCATGGCTACGGTTAACAACTGCCTTCATAATTACGGTTTAAAGTGTAATCGTCAAGAATCAAAGTAGGAGTGATTAAATTAATATTTAACTGAAATATATAATAGATAGTGTTTAAAATAAACATAAATACTAACACACAAAAAGTTGATACAAAAAACAAAATAATTCTTAAATCGCAAATAATTAATGTTATCGACCCACTATGAAGATAATGGTTTCCGTGAAAACCTGTATCTTATGAGACCATGGATATTAAGAGGCAGTGGTTCACCGTTTTTGGAAATTTTATCTACAAGCAGTTCTGTAGAGTTTTTTTTATGTATTTCTGTTGAAAATATACTTTTCGGATTTGTATTCCTTTCGAATACTTTATGAAATCGCATGCGAATATTCATTTTTAGGGCATGAAGAACAGCATATGATTTAGTATCATTTCAACAAACAAACTGAAGGAGAAATTTTACAGCACATGCAGTTAGAGAACAGTTCATTGCATTTTTGTTTAACGAGTAATTTATTACTCTACTAATACGGCCGTATAACTTGCAAGCCTACACAGAAATTTAATTTATTATTTATTTCATTGAAATACTCACAACCACTACTATTCATTTCCCTTGCGACTTCAAGCCACGCTTCAGCTTTCTTCTGACGAATTTTACAATTATTGTCACTTAAAAAATGACTCCGCAGTGAACTCACCATAGTTTATAAATCGCTTATACAACAGACTGTAGATTATGTTTTAAGCACTTGCTGTTTCCTTTTTATTAATTTTAATTTAAAATGCATGTATAGTGGAATGTATGTTTTCGTGCTTTGTATATATATCATAAGTTACACAAAGGTGTGTGAATTTCTCGTAATTATTAGGCAGTATATTAAACTTTAAATTGTTAAGCGTCGCTGTGATGGCTGGGCCACTGTTGATACGCTACGCCATGGACGACTATGAGCTTGTAAGAAACAGGGAGAAATATCCTGGCCGTATCACGTGAAACCCAGATCAAATGATCTTTCGCCTCGGCAGTAGTCAATGAGAAAACGATTGTGTTACAAGTAAGTACGCTATAAGTCTGAGAATTCTAGCCTGACGCCCGAAGAATTAGCCAGTCACGTTCCCATAAGGCGTCACGTTCTCGTGGAAAAGGACTACGTTTGAGCCCAAACCAAAAAAAGTCAAATGTTGTGCCAAAGGTATTAATGATACTACAACGGTAAGTTTTTGTTACATGAGAAACGTTAGTAGCCAATGTCGCTGTTGATGAAATATGATGATAAGCTATTAATGTTAACTATATATGAAGTACTTTTGTAAAAAACATTTCATTTTTACGGTTCTGTCAACATTAAGGTGGTGTGAATTTTGCGGCAAAATAAATTTTGTGTCCAACTTATTTTAACATTTCCTATAAATTTTCTTGCATTATAGTTGCTTTAAAAATCATTTACATTTAAAACAAATTAAGTAAAATTATTTTGTCTCAAAAATAAGTATTACCACAAAAGAGCTCGGCGGAAAATCGAACCCACGCCGTGGGTGCTAGAAAATTTCTGATCTACAGAATATGACTTCCTACTAACTGCTCTTACTTAATGGGATTGTGTTTGATATTGTAGGTATACAGTACAACAACACCAACTGCATTTCTCTTTGATAACGTGGAAATACTTTATGCCCAATAAATAAATGCATATTTGGCATACGTAATTAGCTATGCAAGGCTTGAGAGCTGCCTTAAGCTGCAGTTAGTTCTCATAATATGCTTTAAAACACAGTGGTCTCATTTCACGAGGTTATCGTGGGTTTACTACCATCTGCAATNAAAAAACATTTCATTTTTACGGTTCTGTCAACATTAAGGTGGTGTGAATTTTGCGGCAAAATAAATTTTGTGTCCAACTTATTTTAACATTTCCTATAAATTTTCTTGCATTATAGTTGCTTTAAAAATCATTTACATTTAAAACAAATTAAGTAAAATTATTTTGTCCCAAAAATAAGTATTACCACAAAAGAGCTCGGCGGAAAATCGAACCCACGCCGTGGGTGCTAGAAAATTTCTGATCTACAGAATATGACTTCCTACTAACTGCTCTTACTTAATGGGATTGTNCACGCCGTGGGTGCTAGAAAATTTCTGATCTACAGAATATGACTTCCTACTAACTGCTCTTACTTAATGGGATTGCGTTTGATATTGTAGGTATACAGTATCACAACACCAACTGCATTTCTCTTTGATAACGTGGAAATACTTTATGCCCAATAAATAAATGCATATTTGGCATACGTAATTAGCTATGCAAGGCTTGAGAGCTGCCTTAAGATGCATTTAGTTCTCATAATATGCTTTAAAACACAGTGGTCTCATTTCACGAGGTTATCGTGGGTTTACTACCATCTGCAATTTTACAACGCCAAGTCAGTGTAAGCTTCTGTTGGATGGACATTTCTTTAAGTCGCAGTAACACAAAATTGTTTGTTCTTCTTGTCATTTTTACGTTATAAAAATGTTTGCTGTGGCAACATTACTTGGAGGCTTTACTAACATTATCACTTCGACAGTATATTTGCATATAGTATTAGGTATAACACTCAGTGAATGGTTAACTTTATTAACTTAGTCAAAACATTATTATTTTTACTACAACTTAAAAGTTGAAAGAAATGTTTCAATTGCAATTTTATTTTGCTGCAGCAACATTATGCTCTTTTTTCTGTGTAATGAGCATCAAGTGATAAACAGCATGATTCGAAAGCCTTCATTCTGGAGGTACCTTGCGCAAACGTGTAAGGTGATACCAAAAGATTATATATGTCTAATTTATGTAATTTTCCGTTGCTGCGCACTGAAAAATAATGAAGAGGAAGTGATTTGCAGAACATTTATATAAGTTTTCAAGGTAGCAACAACCGAAGCTTCAATATTATCTCTTATTTTGTAACATTTTAATCTTCGCTGGAGCAATCCGAACATTGTAAATCTTCTTTGAGGGAAATTTTTATTTCGTTTCAAATAAGTAACGAGACCTGCTGAACAAATTTAAATATAATTTCCACTTCAAAGTCAGGCAGAACCGCAAAAAATATTCAGCTGATATTTTTAGTTTAATTAGCGGTTAGACAAAAATTTTCAAAACTCTTCTTAATTAATTTTTCCCGTCCATTTTACCATAACTGGATCACATGTAGGAATCACCGTAGTCTTGATACAAAAGACTGGTATGCAAACGTCAATTATCTGACAGATTGCAATGAGAGTAATATTAAGTTTCATATTTCAAATAAATGTATTTCAAAGTGAATTGTGTACACTGAAAATTTCTTTGTTGAAATATTCAATCTGCTCTTCCTCCAAACATCTGCATTCGCTTCCTTGAAACAACTCAATAATTAAAATACTTTGTCGTGTTAAACCATTTTCGGATGCTTAAAATCATACGTACATGTGTTTAATATACACCATAATTTTCAGGTATAGTTCAACTAATCGCTTTGGTCACCTTAAATATTATCAATACCATGGAAGAGTCAAATTAATATTTTTTTCATCGTGAACAAATATTTGGCTATAGGTGAAACAATGGGATATGCCTAATATTAGAGAATTATTGGCGGAAACACAAATATTTTAGTCTATTACCGCCATTTACTTGGATGCCGTAAAATATACAGGTTATTTGATTACATTCTCTCGAATTTACATCTCGAGAATTTGTTGACAATTGATGTGACAGTTAAAATATGCGTCAGCGTTAATGTCATTCATTAGAACTCACACCTGTAATCATCAAGTTATTTCCCAGTTGTCAACAATTACGTTGACTCAGCTCACTAGGTTCTAGCAGTGGAATGAAATGTTCTGCGATCGAGACCCGTTTCTATTTAAATTTTTTAAAATAATAATTTGAACTGTACTGTAAGTAGCGTCACACAAATAATTTATTGCAAAAATCAAATATTTCACGTTGAGGTCAACTAAATACGAACTAAAATATTCTGTTTCAGTAAAAAAAAGTAATTAATTTACCCTAAACAGACAATAAATTTTGTGGCTTTAAGAAAATTATATTTTACTAAACAAAACTTTTTCCTTAGTGTGAAATTTATATAAACCTCTAACACAAATTATTGATTGAATTTGCCTGGATTATGTGATGCCATAATTTAAATAAAATATAATTTCATTTAAAATGTTAATTTCAAAAATTTTTTAAGTAATCGCGACACATAACCTCTACGTTAGCATTACCGACATTTCGTCAATATTCCGTACTGTTGTTATCCTCATGCCACAGCCGAAATTTTTTCTTTAGGTGTACAGTATACATTTGGTCCATTCGTAGTTACTTGCAATTTTCCCGAGGCCCTACCTAAGACCTACTCTAAGTCAATTCTTCCGCATTATGCAAACGAAGCTAAACAAAAAATTATAGCAGAAGGACAACGCACCGCATTCGTGCGCAATCAGTTTCATGATATTTTGCATTAAAACTATTTCTTAGTAGGCGTTACAAACACATACACATTATCTCAATTTTTATTCGTATTAATTATAAAGGAAATGTAAAATAAGGTATAGATTAACTATAATAAGTAAAAGGTGAATTCAACTAAAAATACTTTAGTTTTATTTTAACACATGTCAGATTTTGGAAACTACGAAACACGTCATGCATGAGGGTTTGATTCAAGAAAGGCAATGCTACTGCGAATACTCTTTTCCCCAATGTCGGGACTTCCGCCACTGTTGCGTGGTTACGAGGGCAACATCACAAGCTCGCTCTTATCACCATGGCGACGGAATGCAGCAGCACGGCGTTGCGGAGTCTTGATTGATGGATGGAAGAACTGAGAGGAGGAGGTAAGGCCAGGGCGGGATATATATTTGAGAGCTGGAATTAGGCGCTCCGAGTGCGCGATGAGAAGCCTTCCAGGTCCGCTCCATCTTCCAGCCGCTGGAAGGAAGCAAGCCGCTCGCCTGTCGGCCCGGTTTAACGTTTCATTTGAAGGTGATTCCCTGCCGGCCGCCGGCTCCAGGCGATCTGGAATCTCTCAGACCCGCCGAGGAGAAAAGATCCGTGTTGGGGCGAGCCGGTTTTCTACATGCTTGCAGAACGCTCCTGTCATGTTAAAACAAATAAGGTTTATGATTTCCCTCGTTCATATATGTACACCGTGGGTACAGACAACAGAACGACTGACATAATGTGAGATGATAACTTACTTGTGATATGCTAGAATGTTATATGAAAATGGGCAATGGTAAAACAATTATGTAATTGGTTAGTTCGCTTGGAGAAAGGCCTTAGTAAGAAAATCATTTTCTGGGATAAAGGCGTGTAATTATATTGATTTTTTTTGCATTGTTTGCATACAAAAATATCAGTCATTCTGTTTTGTATTGAAATACATCAATGCCTGTTAAGAATAACTACTCACTTTATAGGAATAACTTTTATTTACAAAAAACTAACGTAAGGCTACAACAGCTATTCACAAACAGTACAAACGTAGGCACGCAAAAAATTCATATCTTGGTAAAAAAAACAAGCAATCGATACAAGAAACTGTGTGTGATATCTATAGACAATAAGGAACACAAGAATCGGTTTCATGGAAGAAATACATTTTTTCAGGTTAATTAATCCACTGCTGATTTAATTTTGACATTTGGTCATCTTGGAATAATTCAAAGGACGGAATAATTTTTACCGGACATAGGCAAAATACAATTTTCACTTAACGTGTTTCGAATTTCGGTACCTGCCTGACGATTCGTTTTTTACCGTTTTTGTGGAATTTGTACCAACAATTATATCTTATAACAAGACGCGTGAGAAGCGTATGTGAGTTCGTGATGGATAATGGCCGTGATAAAATTAAAATAACTACATCTGATTATTAATATATTCACACAGATATTATTTACAGCATTAAATTACATATCTCTACATTAATATTTTATTTATCAGCGAGCGCAATATTAAATGTATATTTCAACTATAATTAGAGGCCTTCACAATTGCTCTTNTAATATTTTATTTATCAGCGAGCGCAATATTAAATGTATATTTCAACTATAATTAGAGGCCTTCACAATTGCTCTTTTTGGTTACAGTCGATTAAATCATACTCATCATTAACACACGTTCAGTGTGTCTGTTGCCGCACATTTGTAATGCTTTGTACTCACGCATCCAGTCGAATAGTCCAGACTGCCAGTCGCACCCTTCACTTCTCTGATGCTCGCAGTCACATATTTTTCTCCTGCTGGTCACTTCCGAGGCATACTCGTTGCTCTTCTAGCTCGTTTTCTATCGCTTAACGTCGCACAATCGCACATACTCCCGGATTTCATAAAATCCTCAACTCATAAACTTCCCTATTGGTGGCCCGTCTCCCTTATATATCCATCGCCTTGACCATCTGGAAGATTCAATCAACCCCGAGCCACCCTGAGAGAAACGAGGACAGTTAACCAGAAAATTGTTAAGATAAACGCAGAAATGCTGTCCACCGAAGGTCAGAAGCACGTGAGGCACCAAGGAGGTGAGTGAGCGAAGAGATTTGGGCGACTCTTAACAGCGAGGTCTTGAGAGTCTATGAGGGTGATTGAGGTGAGTATGGAAGCACCGGAATGAAAGGGCGGAGGGAANTAACAGCGAGGTCTTGAGAGTCTATGAGGGTGATTGAGGTGAGTATGGAAGCACCGGAATGAAAGGGCGGAGGGAAACGGAAGATCCCTAGAAAACCCGCTACCCAGCGGCATCGTCCGGGGCACAATTCCCACATGCAAGACGCCACAGTGTTATCTCAGTGGAAAACCTTCATAACTCAATACTTTGGTAGGATAATCTCTCGCCTGTCAATTACACATTTCGTAATGACTCACCGACCGATATCATATCAATACTCTGTCCTCCACACACTCTTGGCTCGCTCGGGCGATGCAACGCCGTGACTCGTAACAATATCACATTTCTGAAAATAATTACTTCTTATGTTTCCTACCAACTATTAAAACACGTAACGAATTATGAACTCTTAAGTTACAATCGGGCGTAATAAATAAAGTAATATGTCTAGTGAAATTTATGCAGCAGTAGTGAGAAAATTACAAATACACACATGCCTTACCCGAGACTAAAACCCAGAAAACCTCGTTCTATAAGCTCGCATGCAATGCACTGCATTATGGAGGTCAGATTCAGAGCATCAACTTCTGATTTAATCTGTCTATAATTTTAAAAGATAGGGTTTACTAACTAAAATATTTCCAGGGCCTTTATTATTGAAAATAAGTGACTGAGCCACATAAATAATATAAGTCTACATGGCCTACCATATCGATATTTTTATGAAGAATTAGATGGAAACCTTTTTTTTTTGTCCTTGAGATATGACATAAAAAATTTATTTTCTTTCTTGATGCTATCCTACAAAATGTCCAATAAAAGAGTCTATAGTCGATGCTTCTAATTTATACCGTCTACGTGCAAATTTTTATTGAATTTAGTAAAAGTGTTTAATATATATATAAATCATACCTAAATGACTTATGAAGCTACCGTTGTCAACATCGCCGTCTGACCCATATAAATCATTTAAGTTCACACGGCATTCTTCATCTTTTATGTTTTGCAAAAGAAGGTACAAATTTATTTGAAATATTCCAGTGTAACATTCGGTGGGTATCGGTTTTTTGGTTCTCGGGACATGACATAAAACCTCCATAATTTTCAAGTTGTGATCTCTGTAAATTGAGGGAGAAAAAAAAGAATGAAATTGCAATTTCGATAATTGTTTACTGCCAATATACAAGGTTAAGTTAAAATAGATTATATAGTTTCATAGATATCGCCCACAAAACTTACAATTATTTTATAGCAGCTATTCTGAAACTAAGTGTGTCCTACTTTTAAAAAAAATGCTTTTATTATTATGGACTACCACGAATCCACATATTCCTTAAATTTTGTATGAATCGGTGGATTTTTTTCCGAAATACAAGATAAAATCATTACTTCTATTGTTAGGGCTATCTTACAAGATTGGAGAGGAATAAGGCACTGCATATATAAATTGAATAGATTTAATAGGTACTGACAGTATACTGAGTTAAGTTGGTATTTGTGTCGTTAATAAAATATACTGAGCTAAAATATTCATGCAGCCATCATTTTGAAAATAAGTGCCTGACATATAGAAAGCATGCCAGTTTACATCACTTGCTGCAGTACTATCTGCTTCCCAAATTTGGAAGTAATCCGTCAATTGTTTCTCGAGATATTACATAAAAACTTTATTTACTCGCGTGGCTCTATTTTACAAAATGGTGAACAAAGGTGTTTTATGTACATACAGTTAATAGTTGTAATATCTACTGCCACCCCACAAAGTTTAGTTGAAATTGATTACATGATTAAACAATAAGGCACTCTAACGTAAAAAAGGATATATGGCCGTCATTTTCAAAATAAGTGTCTGGCGTGCTTAAAAAATACAATTTGATATTGCCTGCCTCAGAACAACTGGTTTGCCAAATTTTATATGAATAGGTTATATATTTACCGATATAAGACATAAAACGTTAGTTTCTTTCAATTTTACTCTCTTACAAAATGGTTAACAAAAGGTGCTCCATGTCAATACAGTTGATAGCAGCGATGTATACTGCCAGCATACAAAGTAAGGATGGAATTTATTTCATGGTTTAGAAGATATAGCATTCTAAATTAAAATAGCTGTATATCCCTAATTTTTAAAATAAGTGTATTATATGCTTAAAACACATCACTTAACATAATCTGCATCTGTACAACTTGTTTGTGAAAGTTGGTAGGAATCAGTTAGTTATCTAAACAATAACTTCAATTATTCGTATGGTACTTTCTTCCAAAATGGAACGCAAAAGTGAATAATTGTTGGTTTATATAATCCTTGTAATAGAAACTTAAAGAATAAAAAACTTGGTCGAAATTGGTAAAATGGTATGGCAGATATACCAAATAAACTTAAAACGTTTGTGTAACCGTCATTTTTAAAATAAGTTACTAATCAAGTTAAATCACTAAGCTTTATATGGCCTACCATAGTATTACTAACATTACAAATTGGGTGAGAATAGCATGAACAATTTTTGAGACATAATGTAAAACCTTTATTAATTCAATTATTGCTCTCTTACAAACTGTTAGATCAACTACAATTTTTATTTCATAATTTAATGCTAACAAAATGGTCTGCCAACATACAAAAATTTGTTTAAATAGGTTGAATGGTTTCTGATATATGACATATAACCCGAAATTGTAAAATGGCCACTGTTTTCAATATAAGAGTCCGACGTGGTGGAAAACTATTAAGTGTCCATACCAAGTTATATATGTGTTCTAGTTCGGTAAAATTTTTTTTGAAGCGATCAAAAATTTAAAGAGCCTACCAACACGCATATACACACAGTCATACACATACGTACACACACACATTCACACAGAGAGAAAAGTGATCTCGCAAGCCTTCTTTCCTTCGAAAAGTAGGCAAAACAGCGAGAGTTGGGTGTGTTAGGAAAAGCTATTAAGATATAATTCATAGTTAAAATATTTTTTTTACATTGTTTATAGCCTAATTTACAAAGAAAATAAAAGATTCTTAGATCACTTTCGTGTCTGTGTGACTTTGTGCCAATGGGTATGTGTGTGTGTATGTGCCTGCATGTGTATTCCCCTACAAGTTTTGGATGCGTTAACCAAATTTCTCCAAACTCGGTACACATAGAATAATAAGTAATAACACCTGACATTTATAATTTTTTACCACGTATGGCACTAACTTTCAAAATGGAGCAATCTGATTTCGAAAACCTTTAAACTGATTTAAACAAAACTGTGTATACTGACAGCGCATAATAAAAGCATTGAATTCAGAAGTGAATATAAATGTTTTTCCACCATTTTTTAGGTACAGCAAAATAAAAAAATTAAGGTTTTTAGATTATGTAAGAACAAATATGAAAGTCCGGTATATATAAGTACACTGGAAAGCCAAAAAAAAAAAACTGGTATAGGCGTGCGTATGGAGATAACAGTGATATAGAGCCAATCAGAGTAACGAGATGCGGTCAGCAGCGCCCATATAAGACAACAAGCGTCTGGCAAAGTTGCTAGATCGGTTACTGCTGCTAAAATGGCGGATTATCAAGATTTAAGTGAGTTTGAACGTGATGTTATAGTCAGTGCACGAGAGATGGGACATAGCTTCTCTGAGGTAGCGATAAACTTTGGATTTTCGCGTACGACCATTTCACGAGTGTACCGTGAATATTAGGAATTCGGTAAAATATCAAATCTTCGACTTCGCTGCGGCCGGAAAAAGATTGTGAACGAACGGGACAAACGACGATTGACGACAATCATTAAACGTGAAAGATGTGCAACGCTTTCTCAAATTGGCGTAGATTTCAATGCTGGGGCATGAACAAGTGCTAGCGTGCGAACTATTCAACACACCATCATTGATATTGGCTTTCGGAGCAGAAGGCCCACACGTGTACCATTGTTGACTGCACCACACAAAGCTTTACGCCTCGCCTAGGCCCGCCAACACCGCCATTGGACTGTTGATGACTGGAAACACGTTGCCTGGTCTGACGAGTGTCTTTTCCAATTGTATCGGGCGGATGGACGTATACGGGTATGGAGACATCCTCTTGATTCCATGGACCCTACATGTCGACAGGGGAGTTTTCAAACTGGTGGAGGCTCTGTCATGGTATGATGTGTGTGCAGTTGGCGTGAAATGTGACCCCTGATACGTCTAGATACGACTCTGACAGGTGACATATACGTAATCATCCTGTCCGATCACCTGCACCCATTCGTGTCCATGGTGCATTCCGACGGACGTTGACAATTCCAGCAGGACAATGCGAAACCCAACACGTCGCGAGTTGCTACCGGGTGGCTCCAGGAACTCTCTTCTGATTTTAGACCCTTCCATTGATCACCTTAATCACCAGACATGAACATTATTGAGCATATATGGGATGCCTTGCAACTCGCTGTTCAGAAGAGATCTCCACCTCCTCGCACTCCTATGGATTTGTGGACTGCCCTGCAGGATTCGTGATGTGAATTGCCTCTTGCATACCTTCAGAAATTAGTCGAGTCCATGCCACATCGTATTGTGGCACTTCTGCGTACTCGCAGGGGCACTACACGATATTAAGCAGGTGTGCCAGTTTTTTTTTGGCTCTTCGGTGTAAATAAAACTTTATTTGGCACTTGTTTTCAAAATGGCAGTTATACAAATAATTTAGGTTTCTTTCACATAACTACCATACCGTTTCACTAAATTCAACTTAGTTTTTTACACTGACAGTATCTAATACAAGCATCGTATAAGCCGAAAACTACCACTTTTATCATCCATTTGGTAAGATAGCCCTACTTGAATTAATATTGTATTGTTGTAATATCTCGGGAAACCATTGACATTTTCCTACCGAATTTAGCAAACAAGTAATACTGCAGTACTTGAAATGTACAAATATAATTCATGTTTAAACTACACTTGTTTTTAAATAGGTGACTATATAGCTATTTCAGCATAGTTTACTATATATTTGAAACTATCCATTATATTACAACTTAATATTGTATTCTGGGTGCTTATATATAACAAATACAAAATGTGTATACAAGGAGGCTCTCTTGTCCACCATTTTGGAAGATTGCACCACATGAAAAAGAATTGAGATTTTACATTTTATATCGAAAATTACTGAACCAATTTTTGCCAAATTTGGCTCGTAGGAACCAGGTAAATAGATGTAAATTATCTTTATTTAACATTTATTTCCAAAATGGCGTTCATAAAAATATTTCAGATGTATTTGATATAAATACTATGCCAATTAACAACATTCAAACAGATTTAGTACGATGACAGTATCTAATTCAAGCAACATATGAGTCCAACAATACCATTTTTGTCGTCTATTTTTAATATAGTGCTACATAAATTATTTAAGATGTTTAATATTTAGGAAAAAAAAAACCAATTTCTACCAAATGTGGCAAACAAGGAGTACTGCAGTAGATAATGATAACTGAAGTATTTTCGCTATGTCAGCCACTTATTTTCAAAATGGCGGCCATGTAGTTACTTAAGTTTCATACGCTAAATCGTACAAACCATGCAATTATTTCCAATTACTATTTTTAAGCTGGCTGTATTTATTACAACTATGAAATCCATCCACACAAAAAATTATGCCCACCATTTTGTAAAAAAAGTATCGCTTGACAAATCTGAATTAAGAGATATCTCCGAAAAAAACTGTTTTTCTACAAAATTTGGCAAACAAGTAGCACTATGGTAGGTCATTTAAACATATAAACTTTGAGTGTCTGATACTTATGTATTCAAATGGAAGGTCATATATTTACATTTAAGCTCAGAATTACTTATCTACGAAATTACTAAACAAATATCAACTGAACTTTGTATGTTCACAGTATCAAATATATCCACCAAATTGTCTATGAAAAGCCTCATTTCTCCACCATTTTGTAAGATAGCCCTACATGAAGTAATACAGTTTAACGCCATATCTCGAGAAACCATAAATAGATTTCTTTCAAATTTTGCGAAGAAGTTATACATTGGTCATAATAATTTATATGTTTTAAGTATTTAAGTCTCTTATCAGAATGGCACCTATACAAACATTTTAGTTTAGTGTGCTATATATACTAAACTTAATACCATATTTAAATTCAACTATTTATATTGTATCTATTAAAGTCCAGAAAGTTGCTAATACATTTACTTTTTGGTTCTCTATTTATGACGAACGTTACATGAACGCGGTAGTTATGTTTTAATGGGGCTTATATAAATCATTTAGATTAATTTGTTATATCTATAACAAGTTTCAATAAAATTCTACCAAATTTTGCATGCAAACAGAATTCATTAGAAGCATTATTTATGCAAACAGAGACCCTCGTCTGATGATTTTTGCAAAGTAGTGTCAGGTGAGTAAAATTAACTTTTTGTCATATTTACAGAATAATAAATCTAATTTCTACAAAACTTCTCACGCCTACAGAAGGCAATGTAAAAAAGCATGATTTAACTATGGTCAGTCAATTATATAAAAATGGCGGCCATAAAAATATTTTAATATTTTTGAAAAATTTATTTAACAATGTAACCAAATTCAACCGAACTTTTTATGATGACTATTAGATGCATAGTATAAATAAAATATTTTAGGCAGTTTTGTAAGATAGCACCGATTAAGAAAACATTTTTTTATACGTTATATCGGGTACCAATCAGCCGATTTCCACCAACGTTTTCACACAAGTAGCGTTATGGTAGGCCATGTAAACTTATATGTTTTTTGTGGTTTGGACAATTATTTTCAAAATAATGGCCGTGTACATATTTCATGTTAGTGAACCCTATCATTCAAAACATTAGACTGATGAAAAACGAAGTTGATGCTCCGAATCCTACCCCCGTTATGCATATAATTACAAGCTAGCTTATTTTTACGAGTTTTTCTGAATTCAAATCACGGGTAAGTTACTCATGTACTGGTATTTTAATTTTCTTTGTACTGTTTGAAATATTTCAGATTTCAACTTTAATAAAAAATTTTCAATAAAACATCAACGCCCACCTACCATCTATGCTTTTATGAACGTCTTTAAAATTTATTTGCAATTATGTAAAGGAAAGTAGGCTCATTAGATATCAGTAAATTCTTGTTTGGTATGTTATTTGTTAATTAAACTTTGCCCGTTGAATTGTTAAAATTGTTAGGTTGTAATGATGGAAATATATTTGCTTGTTACAGTTTAAATTATAAGCTTTAGTTACGGTGCGAAGGTCCTAGTGACATAGTAATTTTTTTTCGTCCAAGAAAGAATCTTTAATAGGTGGAACGGAACTTGTTGCTCTCTCACTCTCTCTATCTCTTTTTCTCTCGGCAAGTTTTGAAGCTTATCAAAGCAAAAATTATAATTTTTTTAATTTAAATTTTAAAACTTAAAAGCGATTTTCATGGTTGCATACCTATTCTCATATATGTATAAGTAATGGTGAGACGACTACAAATCCGAAGTTTGCAGAAGTGGCAACATAACATGCCGTGTTGCTTTTTGCTAAACGAAGTGTTAAATTTTCTCCTGCCTAAAATACTTAAAATAACAACATTAAGTGTGAACACGTTGTGTTTTTAAACCTGCCTGGGCATGTTACATACAATGTTGTGACAAATATGTGTCTCCGCGGCAGGAATAAACGTGTGTCGTGACCTGTGTGTTTAAAAGGATATTGTTTTATCTCCGTTACGCTGAACAAGTATGTGTGTGATTGCGAATATTGAAAGCGCGAAATTTGTACGTTTTAATCGTGAACTGTTTTCATGACGAAATTAATTATTTGAAAATCAGGTCTGTTTATTTAACACAACTTCGTAACTTTGCCCTTGGTGTGTGAAACACAATTGTGTACTGTGCTATCGTATGTGTAATTTGAATGTTTGCCAAAACCATAGCAAATCACTAAGCCGAGACCGGAAATTTTAAATAAATAATTAAAAAAAACCCATTAAAAGGTAAAGGTCTATGCATAGAAATAAGACCGGTATAAAAATTACGTTAGGACTATTTGTTTGTATGTTCGCCACTACCTTACGTTTTTCACTGCTACGTACAAAATAAATAGTGACACGAGTTGCATGCTTTAATTAAGTGTTATTTTGCGTTGGACTAGTTGTTCCTTCATTTAAAATTTATTATAATTGAGGCCGTCCTTTAAACGAAAGAATCCTACAGATATCGTTAACAAAAGTTTATATAGATCCTTCCCCCACAGCATTAACAGGGTTAATCACATTCGCGGCCAAATATTAACGTGTATTTTATGTAATGTGCTATATCGTGTCCATCAGAAATATGTTTACATTGTAAATAAAAACCATAGAATTATCGTCAATGCAGATATTGCTAAAAAGTCATAACGCTGAACTTTTTATGGTTATAGACCTAAAGTGTGAACATTCATATAAAAAATGGTATTTGAAATATGACAGAATTATTTGTTCAGCTGAAAACATTAATCAAAGCATTCAATAGTTAAAACGTAGAAGCGACATGGCAATGTTTATGTTTAAATTTAGCGGAAGGATACGTAATCGGTAACCAAAAATGTAACTTTAGGAGTGCTTCAGAATATTCTGAAGTAACCGTCAATGGTCTATAAAAAGTTAAGTTGAAATTCGTTATAATGCGGGGAAGGAGGGGGAGTGTAGTGGATAGGTTTGTACTACTCTTAGCAGCGATGTCGTGAGAGTCGATGTGGGTAAAGTGAGGTGAGTATGGAGCAGCGCCGGAATGCAATGGTGGGGGGAACGGGAGATCCACGAGAAAACCCGCCGTCCAGTGGCATCGTCCTGCACTGTTCCCAAGTGTGGAAATCCGGGGTTGACTCTGCTGGAAATCGAGCCCGGTTCGCATTGCTGGGAGGCGAGTAATCGGACCACTACACCACCGCACCCTCTTCTTATATGGTTTGTTTTTATGGAGTACTAAGATAAAATCTTTATATTGCCCACATTTTGGAAGTAATGTCTGACCCGCTCTGAAAACTAAGACACTCAGTTTACATAACATACTGTTTTACTACTTGGATGCCAAATTTGGCAGGACTCAGATGATTATTTCCAAAAAAATTACATAGAAACTTAATTCTTTAATTGTGGCGCCATCTTGTGGCGGACAAATGAGGTTCTGTGCCGGCAAATGTGATTGTTGTAATAGACACTGCCACCAAACGAAGTTAAGTTGAAATTTTTTATATTGTATCGTTTAAATAGTGTAATAGGCTTAAATGTTTATGTAATAAACACTTTGAAAAAAAATATTTAACACACCTCAAATATAACATTTTACAGGGCCTGCCGTAGTACTATATGTTTGACCAATTTAGTAGTAACTGTTTGCTTGTTTCACGAGATGTGGGTGAAAATGTTATTTATTCATGTGGCCATATCATACAAAATGGCAGATAAAATAGACAATATGTGGGCATATTTTATAGTTGTTGTAGGTTATTTTATAATAGTAAGTGTTATTGAAATTGTACAAAAGATATATTCTACATGAGTAGTGAATAAACCAAAAGTAATAATTTGACCACTTTTTTAAAGTAAGTGCTTTATCCAATTAAACCGCATATGTTAAATGACTTAAAATTTGAACTTACATCCCAAACTTTATGGTATATGGTTGAGTAGTTTACGAAATATAAACTAAAAGCTTAATTTTTAATGGTGCGTTATCTTTCAAAATGACGGACCAGTAACCTATCCGTCTCAAAATTCAAAGCATACATGATGCACTGTCAATAAATACACATTTAGCTTTAATCACTTTAATAATTGCTGAGATATAACATAACGCTCTAAATTTGGTAACGTGGTATATTCTACAGACATGGTTTCAGTTTCTGTGCCTTGTCTTGTGTTTATTATACTATGAGAATAGTGTAGCATAAAACAACACATTTGATTAAATATTTTAAGGATTTACATTATTAGTTCGTGACGGTGTTGGATGCGTGGTAGCGCCTTAACTGGATAAGCATTAATTCTCCACTATATTGTTTGATAGTCAGCCGATATTGAACTTTGGACGGAGACAGCATCCGATGCAGTTTGGGTGGACACGACAGCGGTAAGGGTAATTGCCAATACCAGCAGAACAACTGCCCCTGCAGCGGCCGACACTCGGGACTTACGCGTAGCAGGCAATTATTGCGGGTTAATACGTGTCACCTCAGAAGTGTTGACGTCACGCAAAGAGAAGGGTTCCAACTCGCGTAATGTTCTATCTGAACTCCGGGCGCATGCGCAGGGGGTCCTCACACCTGGCACGCGATGTACAAATTTCTATACTGAGTTTCGTACACAAATAAGTAATAAACCATTGGCTTTTAATCATTTTTAACAGATATGACAAATGTAACTAAATTATTATTGTGTTCGCTATTTTTAAAATCAGTGCCGTGCCCCACTTAAATCGCGTAATGTTACATGACCTTCCGTAAAACTATTGATGTGTGAAATTTGTGGAAATTTGTATTTCTCCGGAAATATTATACAATCTTCCGTTTTTTTACCTGGCACTATTTTACAAAACAACCTGCAAAATTGTTCTCTGTATGCATAACTGATGCTTATAATAAATACTTTTAGCGTACGAAATTTGGTTTAAATTTGTTGAATTTTACATTCCAATCAAATTTATTTATATTAACGCCATTTTTAAATGGGTTACAGCTCATAAAACTTTCAAGTTTGCGTTCTCTACCGAGGCACTACTTGTGCCTAAAATTTGTTAGAAATCGGTTGACTGGTCCTCGAGATATGCCATAATACATCAATTTTTTTTCATGTAGCGAATATTATAAATTGAGGACAGAAAGCTTATGTCCATGTGCTATAAAATGTGATCGTTGTCGTAGATACTGCCAGTATACAAAGCTAAGTGATAAGATTCTCATAGATACGTAGATATAGCATACTAAGCTAAAATGTTCATACAGCCGCCGTTTTGCAAATAAGTGTCTGGCCCACTTAAAACATAGAAGTTAGAATGGCCTACCCTAGTAAAACTTATTCACTAAATTTGCTAATAATTTGTTGATTTTCCCCAGAGATGTCAAAAAAAGTTATTTTTTCATGTGGCGCTAGCCTAGAAATAAGCGGATAAATGACGCTATGTATAAACCCATTTGATATCTATAAAATACATTCCCAACGCACAGGGTTTAGTTGAANGAAGTTAGAATGGCCTACCCTAGTAAAACTTATTCACTAAATTTGCTAATAATTTGTTGATTTTCCCCAGAGATGTCAAAAAAAGTTATTTTTTCATGTGGCGCTAGCCTAGAAAGAAGCGGATAAATGACGCTATGTATAAACCCATTTGATATCTATAAAATACATTCCCAACGCACAGGGTTTAGTTGAAATATGTTTGGTATTTTCGTATATATAGAATACTAAGCTTAAATGTCTATATGGCCGCCATTTTGAAAATAATTGCTTGACCCACTCAAAAGATACCAATTTACATGAACTACCGTAGCGCTATTTGTATTTCAAATTTGGTAGAAATATGTTGGGGTTTTCCAGAGATATGAGAGAACAGTGTATTTCTCATATGTTGCTATCTTACAATTTGGTGGACAAAAGCGTTTGCGTAGACCGATTTCACAGTTGTAATATATATTACCAACATAAAAAATTTCAGATTAAATTGGTCGCATAGTTTTGGCGATATAACACACTATGCTAAAATAGTTTTATGCCCGCCATTTTGAAAGTAATTCCCTGATATTCACAAATCGTACCAGTTCACATCATCTGCTACAAATGTGAAAATTAGTATGTTTTATGAACTGCATGTGTGGTTTTTTTGCACATATGATGCCTGTCATAGGCACTTTCAAGATGCAAAATTTGGTCCTAATATGTGGAACGGTGTTATCGTTCCTGAGTTTTATCAACTTTCCTGTGGTCTCCTTCACATTACGTGCACAACGCGCCCATGTGTAACACGCCGACCAATCAAAGGAGGGAGTGCTGAAATCGTTATGTGGTAGCATGTGCGTGACAGAGCAAGGGAAGGTTCAATCAGGTCTGTCCGTCCACCTGTGCACGTTACCTGGCCTCGAACTCGCGACACGTCCGCGCCGACTCCGTAAACAGCCCACGTCAGCCAATTAAGCGCCTGTAATTCCCGGTCTCCACGAACAAGGGGATTGGGGAGCGGCTGGCAAAGCCTCGCCGCGGTTTATCACAGCGAGTGTAAGCTGGCTTGTCGCTCGCTTGAAGTCTCCCGCGTGTTCATCAGCTGTTCGACGGGATAACATTATGCCAGGGACACACATCATGTAAGTACACAGGGTTGAAGTTGCGCGGCGGTACCTCTGACGTGGGCCTACCCATTCTCTGACTGCGTGGCTCTGGGAACAGGCCTTGCTCCTGATTGGCTTTTGCATGCTGCGTGAGGTTCCCTATTCGCTGGGCTGCCAGTCAGCTAGCAGGTTACCGGAAGACCGCCGGCGAACGGACGTTCCAACGCTGTGCTGGTAAGTGACGTCATTTAACTGGTGCGTGTGGCTTGAGATCAGGGAATAAGTGGCTGTAGGCGAAACATTGCATTTAGAAAGCGACAATGTCGTTAACCCGCCATTTTATAAAAAATTGCAAAATAAAATAGTCATTAATAGGGAACAACACTATCGAATTATGGACAATTTGGAATGTATATATTAGTTTTTAGGTCATGTCAATACATGCAAATTAATTGTATCAGCCACTTAATTTCAAAATGGCAGCCATATATATATTTTTTTAATTATTTGCTATTTATTTTGCAATGTTTGACCTATTTCGTTCAAAACTTTTATGCTGAAAGTTTCTATTGCAAGCATTAAATATTTTAAACCATATTTTCTTTTGTCAACCAAATTTTAAGACATTGCCAACTGAAAAATTAAGATTTTGTTTCATATTTCTGGAAATTATCAACCGATTCCTACCAAATTTGTAATTTTTATTACGGTAGGAAATGCAAATTAACACATTTTTTAAAGTCAGATATTAATATTCAAAATGGCAGCAATAACAACATTTAACTATTACTAATCCATATATATGTAACAATAAAACAAATTTTAATTTTTGTATGCTGGCATTATCTATTCAGTAATAAAATGTGTAAAATATCTCATGATGAAAAATGTTTTGCCATATCTCGGGAAACAATCAACCAGTTCCTACCAAATTTGGCAAACAAGTACCTAAGTGCTGCGGTAGGCCATGTAAACTAATATGATTTAGATGACACATGCGTTTGTTTCCAAATAATGCGCCTGTAAGTATTTGAGGTTCTTATACCCGGTCTGCTAACATTTTAGACATTTTACAACCTAAATAGATGCTCCGAATCCTACCTATCCGTTATGCTGTTATTTGCTCGTCAGATGACGGTACGAGGTTTTCTGCGTTCGAGTCTCGAATAAGGCTTGTGTGTATTTGTAATAGTCGCACTGGTATTGCATTGAATTCTGGTTGCATCCTTAATGATATCGATGGCCAGGAGACGTCAAAACACCACCTATCATCAGAAATTTTAAGGATTTCATCATAATTATTTGCATCCATGTAGAGGTAAGTAGACTTATTAGTTATATCGGTAACTTTTTGTTAATAACTCTGTGCCAGTAACCGAGCACGTAAAGAAGGTGTGAGGTTAAACCAGTTTAAAATGAAAAGTTCTTCCAACCAATATTCACTTTTAGTTTTCGAAACCTTTTTGAAATTTGTATCCATGTTTTCCTCTAATGATGCGAAACTTCAATACCGCGTGAGTTGCATGCGTTCTACTGGATTTTCACGAACATATGATAATAAACACCAGTGTGGGGTAGATAAGTACAAATAGAATAAATTTCATCGAGGAACCAAAAGTCTAACATAAATTATTAACCTTCTAATGGCAACGGCAATGTGCAGGGGCAGGTATGAAACCATTTGTACATGGCATTGTAACCAGCCTGTACGCAAATATGCGTGCCTGTTAACACCACTCGGTATAGCACGGTCACAGTGTCGGAGGTGCTACGTATCTGCAGATCCTGCAGGACGTGTTACCGGAATATTTGGAAGGAGTTCCTTTAGATACTTGTGAGGCACTGTGGTTTCAACAATACCGGGCCACCGCCTCATTTGGCCATTGCGGTTCGCCGGCACCTCGATATGCACTTCCCGAACCGGTGGATAGGTAAAGGAGGCCCGATAGCATGGCCACCACGCTCACCTGACATCACACCACCTGACTTCTGGCTATGGGGCCACATAAAATCGATGGTGTATGCCACACCACTCGACACGAGGGATGAGTTTATTACGCCGGAAACATTTTCACATGTGCGTCGCAACATGCTTCAGCGCTGCACCGCCTGTGTGGCCGATGATGGCGGACAATTTGAACAGACACTTTGAACAGAGACATCTAACAGACACTCTATTCCCCATGCCTTCAACCCAAATGTGTAAATAAAGAGTTATTGCATTGCACTGCCTGTAGCATAGTAATTATTATTGCCTACCCGCCCCTGCACATTGCCAATGCCATTAGCGGATTAACTAAGGACGTTAGACTATTGGTTCCTGGAATTATTATGCTCAATTTGTACTTATCTACCCTACTCTTGTGTTTTTTTTTCTCGATCATCCTTTATTTTTCGAGAAATTTGCATAATTTGTTCCAGATACTTTACAGAATGACAGGCCGCTTGGATCGGAGCAAGAGTAGAACCGCTTTAAAAGAAAACCTCTCCCAACTTTTAATCCTAGCATTAAATCTTTGTCCCCGGCCGGGTCACTCCTGGACTTTCGCTTGTGAGAATCGTGCCGGACGATGGCGCTGGTCAGCTGGCTTTCTTGAGGATCTCCCGTTTCCCCCGCACTTTCATTCCGGCGCTGCTCCATACTCACCTCAATCGTTCTCATCTGATCTGAAGACCAAGTATTTTACAGTCACCCAAATCTCATCAGTCACACACTCATTACATATGTGGTTAATCTAGTTCTTTTGTTTATCCTGTGCTACGTCATTACCAAGTAAACTAACTTCCATTCTAACTATCGAAAGGTATGTACAATATCTGTCTTGCCCCCATCAACACGTTCAATAGCTCATTTTAACTAGTGATTACCTGAGGTAACCATGATNTAGTTCTTTTGTTTATCCTGTGCTACGTCATTACCAAGTAAACTAACTTCCATTCTAACTATCGAAAGGTCTGTACAATATCTGTCTTGCCCCCATCAACACGTTCAATAGCTCATTTTAACTAGTGATTACCTGAGGTAACCATGATCCCAGTTGCTGCCATGTTTGCCTAGTTACTGTAGTGCTGCAAATTTCGCGCACTTTAACTATGTTTACTAACGGTACACCTTCACGTCAACTTTCCAAGATGGCAGCAGAGGTAAACATTGCCAGTGACAAAGTCAAAGCAATTGCCTGGCTAGTCGGCTCACAATATCGGTGCGTTCAGTTTTGCGGAAAAAAAATATAATTTGGCATAGAACTACTGTTTGGAACTGGCGGCCGATGTTCGGGAGTCGGGATCCATCCGGATCGATTCTGCGAGTGCAGTTTGCTGAGGTCACCGGGATGGCGTGATTGTGAATCGATGGTCGTCCCCTTACCCGGGGGATAACCAGCTGCCTTTCGCACTCGTTCCCCGTTCCGATGGCCCGATTGCGTTTGGGGCTCCTGGACCGGGGGCGGTGTCCGCCCGCGAACACAGGCCGGCGTCTCACGGCATCAGCGGTCTTAGCGGCAGGGAGCGGGGGACTTTGCCCACCCGCGGAAGCTCTAACGTGTTGTGGAAGCAGTGGTGGGGGTAGTTGGTAAGAGCGGTCAGTCGTAATCAGCCAGTGGACCAGTGCGCCAAGGTCGCGGCCGTGGAAACGGGAATCATCGCCGAGGTTAAGGCGGGGTCGCCGAGGTAGGCGGAAAGGGTTTCGGGAATTGGAGATGCAAGGAGATCAGCCATCAACCAGTAGGAGTCTGAGGCGGAATGTCAGTGAAGTATTCCTTTTATTATTTTCTCATTGTAAATTTAAGCCTGAATTATATTAAAATTATCGTCTATCAGTAAGCTTAAATTAAATTTTTGAGAAATTATAGCTCCAGTGCAGGATGTCCCAGAACGGAATTTGTAAATATAATAAGACATTGCGGTCTATAAATGCCCATTAGTTTCTATCCTGATTTAAAATTTGAGGAAGTTAATGAGTTTGAAATGTTATAGGCTGTTAACTAAGTATTTCCATTTTTTGTTTCCTTTTAAAAAATGGCAGTCTTAACAACCTTACTTCCATTATATCTCTTAGCCGTTCAGTTCACTAGTCAGTGTTTTATTCATTCTCTAAGTGTGTATTTTACGTCTCGATGCCAAGTGAAGTGCATCATTCATCGATAGTATAACCCATTACTCAAAATCAATTGTTTTTATTTGAACAGACGTGTTTTCGTCGCGGGTTTCCGGAGATTAGGAGGGTGGGAGTGTACATTGAAAACCTTCTTAGCCATCCTGTTACTTCTCCCGTTCCCTTCCGAGCAGCGACAATATGACTCCGCCAGTAAATAGTTCGAATATTTTTTTTGTAGTTTATTTGATCGCACGAAGTTATTTAAACTATAAGCTTTGTTCTTTAATGGTATGTAATATTAAAAGGTTCTGTGCGCATGCAAGATTTCATGTGATTGCAGACTGACATTGTCAACTTTGTTGTTTTATTTCGAGGTAAAATGCATCAAGTGATCAATGATATGCATGATGTTGGACACGGCGTGGTGACGTTGAAGTGTCACCACGCGCCGAAAAGAATGAAAGAGGAAAGTATTTACAAAGCAGACAGAAAGTACCGGTGCTTCACGTATGCAATGAAAAGTGCAAAAAATTGCTTACAGTACAAATACAACGCAATCAATATTAATTTTTTTTAATTTTAAAATGGACAGGTGTTGATTCTGACAACTGGCTGCTGAAGTATTCACGTGTTTGTGGCCGTCAACAGAACCAATGCCTCACAAGGACGCTGACAGGCAGATGACAGGAAAAGTAACACAATCTGTGACCTTGGAACAGGCAGAATATACGACTCAGCCCTAAGAAGCATGTCCAATCCCGATGACTAAGACTGTCAACTTATATTCTGAATTATAGTAAGTAAGAAAGTTAATAATATGTTTGAATCTCGAGCATAGCGCGAGAGACTGTAATAACTGTAATGTGTTGCTTACTGAGTAACCCTGCACGATTTCCCAAAAGTGTCGGAAAATTATTGATAAAAACTTGTCCCAACCCTTTATAAATTATTGGACTCTACCTGTGCAGCTACAGCAGTCATCCTTTAAACGCACGCAATGGATAGTTTAGTTCCACTAAATCTTACCTTTGATCGACAACGGAACTTCCATAAATATACCAAAATATTGTAAGTGGAAATTTATATTTTAAAGGGTTAGTCGGAAATAGTCTTGTTTTGAGGCTTCTTACTCCATATTAAAAAATTAAAACAGTGGCTTTTCTTGAGTAAAGATCACGGAAGAGTGGTTCCTGACATTATTTGAAACACATATCGTAGGAATAATAACTGCTTCCGACGAGATACAGTCGCAATTACCAGTTATTGCGTGAATACCTCTTTAAAATAAGACAGACAGATAGATAGTTTACCAGGACCGAAACGGCGACGTAACGTTTGCAGAGAAATCAAATCGGACATAATAACTTCCTGGTAATAAAAACAATTGAAATTAATGGAGTATAGTTAAATTGCGTATATAACAGCGGTGCGATCATGAACTTTGGTTGGCGCCCATGTGCGAGGCATGGGTGGCGGTCCGCGGTGACATGCGGCAATTGTGGACGTGGGCGAATATGTCTCGTTTATGGAGGAACTTCGGCTATTATTGTTTATGTGGGTAATATGGAACATCCCTTTGTCCTAACCTAGCGGCAGCAGACTGAACTACTTCTACATGACGCCTGAAAGCACCGGTAAAGGCCCCACCACTCAGTGGTAATATATGGTCTGTTTACGAGAATTTTTTCTGTTTTTAATTTTTTTTAACATTTTGAGCAAATATTTTGTGTAAATTCGATAACCATTAGATATTTATTTCATTTTACTTCTTTACAGGATTAAATATTTTAAAGTTTCCACTACAATATGCTATTATAGCAGATATGAAGTAATTCATTCTAATGTGTAAATAATTCTGCATATATCCAACTGGCCATGTGTATAATATAAGATACTATATAATTATACCAGCTCGATTTTGCAGGTATTCCATTAAACTCGAAACATTTCCTCAGCATAACGAAAACAACAAAAAAGTCACCTGCATTGTTACTTTTGGACGGGCTTTCGTCACAGCAGAAGAATACCTGCGTGATAAACGTTGAATGAGAAAAACACGTAACCAATTTTTCCTATCTCCACACACTACCCACAAGCTTCAGCCGCTTGGATGAGGCATAATTCTAGGCCATTGAATCAATATGTGCTGTTGTGGAATATTTTTGTAAGGACAGTGTCAAAGTGTTGACATCGTTGAGAATGGATTCCAAGCCACAGGCATCCACCCCTTATATTGGAATGTTTTTCAAGAAGCCGAATTTTCACCTTCTAGTTACATCGAGAACACAAATAAAGGCGCATATACTGTAAAATATAATGTTCTATAAACTTAAATTAACCCTTGAAGCAGTTGCGCCTTAGATCTGAGACACCATCCAGGAACTCATTTTAACAAGTGATGGATCATTCGAACAATTCTAGTCTCTTTCTTTCGTATCTCATGTCGCCTCCAATGAAAAAAGAGAAGGTATCAAAGAGAGGGAGAAGGCCAGGAACATCAGTGGTCATCGCTGACCTCCTTTCAAAAGAAGACGTGAAGTGTTTCTTAAGAAGGTTGGAAATAAGAAGCCTCCACCAGAATATTGGAGAAAGACGATAACACTAATAAAAGCCATAAAGAACGCCCAAACAGAAGCAGGGGTGGCGATTCCTTACATTCCGATGACTGAGTGCATTCTGAATGTGACAACCCCGACGAGAATCAAGATGTCGATGCGCAATGAGTTTTTATTGTGGAGTTTCTGAGAATACAAGAGGGAAAACAGGTGTCAAGAAGGTTTTGTGCAGTCAATGGACTGATTCAGTCTGTGCATCTGAAAAGGAAAGCAACAGTGTTTATAATTGTGATTTTTGAACTAAACATATAATGATAAATAATTCAATATTGTTTCTCAAGATCTACACATTTTTGTGTAGCGTTTTTATTAAACGCAGTTATTTTTAACATGAATGTTTGTATTCCACAGTATTCTCAGTATCCGGTATTACCATCCATTAACAGTTTTCCATTAAAATTGTTTTCGCAAAACGTACGAAGTGTCATTAGTCATAACATGGTCATGTACAGCGTTTCTCTTCAATATTTGTAACATCTACAAAGAACCAAACTTGAAGCACCATAATACCAGAAACTCCTTTTTGTCTTGTGTCAGTGCACTGATTTTGGTGCAGAACGAAATATCACGTCTAGATCGGTCCATTTAAGCCACAAAGACGAAGAATCCATTTCCTTACTTTGTTTCATTCCCATATATAAAAAAAAATTATATTCTATTCGCGGTCCCTTCCCAATTTTTAAATTTAACCTCTGAAAAAATCACCTCATGTGTGACGTGCTTGGTTAAATGTTTCCTAAATATGTAATGTGTCACAAGAGTTTTTTACTTGTGTTAACGTAAAAGCACTATATATTTACTAAATTAAAACTTTACTTATTTCTATGCGATAAATAAAAAGGGGGAGAAAATAGGTGAGTTGGTAATTCCCAAAGAAAATAGTTTTTATGCAAAATACAATTAAACTGATTTCGCACGAACACGGCGCGCTGTCCTTTTGGTATAATATTCTAGAATCGGTTAAGCTTTGTTTGCTTGAGGCGGAGGAATTCACTGGAAGTATAACTTGAGAAGGGCTTCAGAAAAGAGGGAAGATAACCGCGAATGAACTATAACCACCAACGCAAACGTTTTCATGTAAAACCCATGACCGTGTCCCTAAAACCACAACACCGGTTTTTTTTTTTTTNAACCACCAACGCAAACGTTTTCATGTAAAACCCATGACCGTGTCCCTAAAACCACAACACCGGTTTTTTTTTTTTTTTTTTTTTTTGCTAGCATGTAGTCAAGTTTTTTCAGCCACCATAGTCCCCTGGAGTTCAGCCATTCACCTTTCTTCATCTCCTAAAAGAAACCATTTCTTCATCCCTTTAGTTGTGTGTCCAGGAGGGATACGTAGGCACACACCCCCCTCCCCTCCTTCTTGCACTCCGCCGCCGATATTTCCGGTCGGGCGCGCGTCGTGCCCCCATTCCTCAAGGTCGCCATCCATCTTGTGCGCGCGAACCCGGAGAAGTACATACAATTCGCCCACCGTCCTCCTTCCTTCCACCATTCCTTTTCTTTGCTTCTTTCTTCGGGACACGCACTTACACACGCGCCCACTCACGTCACACACAAATGCGCCTCGCCGAGGCCGGCCATTTAAAAAATTGCGAATCCCTCCGCATTATTTAGGTCCGTTCGCTGGCGTGATCGAACACGTGATAAATCATCTTCAGTGTCTCTCTGGAACTTCCGCAAGAAGTGGAGAGGGGAGTGTGGTTGGAGTGTTGCCTTGTCGCCTGCCTTTGCTTCTTTCCAACTCCCGTTATTTATCACGTTCTCTTTTAACACGGCTTCTCTTCTTCTAACACTGTGAGCTTCTTCAGCGTGAAACCGAACTGCTCAGACACGAAATCTTTTACCCCATAGCTGAACGTTCTGACATTAGCACCAGTGACTAATTATTTAAAGAAGTAATATGAACCTGACTAAGGCTTATTCTTTTCAGATAGGCAATTTTAATGCTTTCAGTTTGCCGAATAACATTTTTCGCCACTAGGTAAGCGCTTGTGTTGCATGCGGACCGAAAGTTCTCTATTTTATACGTTAAAAAGCAAAGTAATGGCATAAATCATAAATAAAAAAAATTAACATAAAATAACTACTGAAAGAAGTAAAACCTTTTTCTTTTATTATTCGAGTAGATTAAAACATTAGATCTTTGGAACACTGCGCAGCTAGTGGAGGAAAATTTCCCTTCACCAAACTTTTCCATAAGAAAAATCGTTTTGCTCCTATTCTAAGTAGAAGTATCCTTAATCTGACCTACGGAACGAACGAATCGCGNAACGTGAAACCGAACTGCTCAGACACGAAATCTTTTACCCCATAGCTGAACGTTCTGACATTAGCACCAGTGACTCAATTATTTAAAGAAGTAATATGAACCTGACTAAGGCTTATTCTTTTCATATAGGCAATTTTAATGCTTTCAGTTTGTCGAATAACATTTTTCGCCACTAGGTAAGCGCTTGTGTCGCATGTGCACCGAAAGTTCTCTATTTTATACGTTAAAAAGCAAAGTAATGGCATAAATCATAAATAAAAAAAATTAACATAAAATAACTACTGAAAGAAGTAAAACCTTTTTCTTTTATTATTCGAGTAGATTAAAACATTAGATCTTTGGAACACTGCGCAGCTAGTGGAGGAAAATTTCCCTTCACCAAACTTTTCCATAAGAAAAATCGTTTTGCTCCTATTCTAAGTAGAAGTATCCTTAATCTGACCTACGGAACGAACGAATCGCGGAGAAATAAATATTATTAAGCAAATTATTCTTGAGATGTGACATTTAATTTTAACAGGCTATTTCATTGGCCAGGAACCCAACGCAAATCGCCATAAACAGCATTTTATCTGAATTTACTTTTATCCTAGCAATATATGTAACACAACGTTAGAAAATATATTCGTAGCATGTGAAATGCGCAGTCGCTCTTGTTTAAAGTAACATTCCGCAGCGTCAGATTTAAGGCAAAGCTTACACACAAACTTGAAGTTCAAATACGTTTACGGAGATCGTGATGAAACCCTCGCGTACGCCGGGTTTGAAGAAAAGGCTTAAGATTTGATAATGTAATATTATTGCTGGAACAATAACAAAATTATCATTAACGAAATATTGTTATTGCGTGTTGTTAAATGAAGCTGGAAGTTTACAATATTCTATTGGAAATATAAAAACAAATTGTCCAGTCTAATAAAAGTTTTATCTATGAGAAAATGACCCACGCGTTTCAGAAAATGTAAATTAAAAATGGTATGTTATTATTCACGAAATAAAATAGTATTTCCTTCACACACTCACACAAATTGTCTTTAGAACAATGAGCTATTTTCAATTGTCAAAAAAAATTTTCTTCGTATTTTTATCACACAGTTTTTTCACTTTGCCAAACTGGTAAAAGAATCCTAATCATTAATGAAAATATACCTGCAATAGGGGAGAAAAATCGTTTCGCTTCTGAAATATTTTTTCACCTCTTATTTTTTCTTCTCTGAGATTGAGTAATTTGTTTATAATGAGAGCAGGGAACGGCGTCTGAGGAGCTAGGAGCCGGCCAACGCAAACTTGAATTTCCCTTTTTCTCTGTTTTTCTCTCAAATTTCCCTTTCCCTTTAAAACTGCCGTTTTTCCATTAAAATGTCCGTTTTCCCCTCAAAATTTCCTTTTTCCCTCAAAATTTTTGTTTTTACCCTCAAAAAACACAGAGTCCCTCATTTGCAATGAAAAACCCTTTTTTTTTTTTTTTTTTGCAAAAACAAAGCATGGGAAGCATTTGGCGGGCTCGTATTTACCCATGGCATTGACCTTGACCTATGACAATGGCCTTAGCCCTATGTCCATTACCTTGTATAACTTTGAAAATAAAAAAATTCTAATAACCCCAAAAAAANTGACAATGGCCTTAGCCCTATGTCCATTACCTTGTATAACTTTGAAAATAAAAAAATTCTAATAACCCCAAAAAATCTTAAACACTTAAAATTTTATTAAAAAATAAAAAATTATAAAACTATTTTAATTAATGATTGAAAGATGTTGATGTAGGAGGTCCGGGGTTCAATGACAGTTGGATCGACTAAGATCCTGACACGAATTGCTTAAAATAATTTTTAAAATAAGTAAATTGTATACAAAAATGTATTTAAAAATGTTAAAAAAGTTAAATTTGGGAATGTTCTGGCTTGCAGGGGACGGAGAACTGGAACCAACCAGCCTCCATGATATTGTTACCCAACCGCCATATTGAATCCAAGAAATCTTGATTTGACCTTTGACCTTGACCCTGTGACCTTTTATGAACTGGAATTCAAAGATTACACAATTCTCCAAATTAAATAAAAAAATTAAATAATCCAAAATTTTTAAATAATTATAAAAAAAAACTCTTATTAAAAATTCTTGTTTAAAAAATACATATTTCCGAAGATTTCCTCAGCACCCTCACAGCACATCACCAGCACTGACCCTCACGAATGTTTCTCATTGGTTAATTAGTCGGTTCTCCTCCACTCGCTCCACCAATGTTTCTCATTGGTTTAATAGGTACTTGTGCTTCACTCCTGCCTCCCAAAAAGTGCTTTTATTGGTTGACTTCTCACGGTCGTTTGACCCAACGCCAATAAACCAGCGCACGTTTATTTATTGCGTCGTCAGAAGTAAATTGATATTTTACAGCGTTTCAAGACGTTTCTACATAGAATACGCCACAACAATTAACACATGTGACTAAAATCGGTGAATAACATTTTAATGGGTAAAGTAATCTAACATTGTTTTCAAGTAATGGTATTGCTAGACAGATTTAGAAAACTGAAATAAGGGAATCTTATAAGTTTTATTATGATCTATATAGACTTTTACTTTATAATGGAGGATAAAATGGGTCTTAATTCCATGTATCAATAATAACTTCTAGGAAAGTGGTTNTAGACTTTTACTTTATAATGGAGGATAAAATGGGTCTTAATTCCATGTATCAATAATAACTTCTAGGAAAGTGGTTTTATTACAATTTATTAAGGTTCATATGAGAACGAAACTATTATTTCGCAAAAATTTGTATCGGTTCAGGTAAAATAAAAAATTCAAGAGGAAGGAATAGACCATATGCGACCTTTAAATTATAGTGAAAGTGGACCCACATGTTAAGCAAATTGGTGTATAGAATTTGTAATTCATTCTTAGATTAGGGATTCGACAATAATTAGTTATATTTTGTCACGTTATTGTCACGTAATTGTGGGGCTTGTCATAAAATAATTTATAAAAAAAATTTCAGCATTACATAATTTTCTTTTACTACAAACAAAATTTTCGTTACGGCCGTCAAAAAGCTGGACAATGACTAAATGCAACATTTTATGGATTTTATGAAATATTATAGCAATAAAAAAAGGTTACCCATATTTAACTCACGGAATTATAACAGATATTCTGATCACAAATAAGAAATGGTCTAGCACTTCAGCAATCAACATGCCCCGGTAATAAGTTAATTTTTAATTCAAAGTGTATTGTGTTAATATTATACGTGGCCAAGGACGTATACCCAACAGGTAGTAAGTTGTAACAAAACGGTAATTTCACCATTGTCTGGCACTAACCGGCTGTGTACGCCTAGTAGGTAAATTTCCTTCTGCTACCCTGTCCGTTTTCGCCTTCTCTACACATTCAACAAGCGAACGATCACAGTAGGTGTGGTTCTAGCCCGCGAAGGCTAGTGAACCCANTTCGCCTTCTCTACACATTCAACAAGCGAACGATCACAGTAGGTGTGGTTCTAGCCCGCGAAGGCTAGTGAACCCACTGCTCCGGATTGTTCTGTGGGTTGCAAAACTACCAGGCGAACATTCGCGGTATGCAAAACTGAGAGGGCTTCTGCCCACTGACACAGACGGCTTGGAGTACAGGGTTGGTATATGGTTTCCTAGCCAGAAANTTCGCCTTCTCTACACATTCAACAAGCGAACGATCACAGTAGGTGTGGTTCTAGCCCGCGAAGGCTAGTGAACCCGCTGCTCCGGATTGTTCTGTGGGTTGCAAAACTACCAGGCGAACATTCGCGGTATGAAAACTGAGAGGGCTTCTGCCCACTGACACAGACGGCTTGGAGTACAGGGTTGGTATATGGTTTCCTAGCCAGAAAGAAATCAGCCCGCGTGTATTAACGTTGCGAATTTATTACAGAAGGAATTACAGCTCAGTTAATTATAACAGTAAGTGATGTTTTAGTAAAATAGATGTTTAGATGAGAGAAATGAGAAAACTAAAGTGCTTACAGGGGCCGCTGTGGTGTAGTGGATTGACTAGCTGTCTTGGCGAACCGGGTTCGATTCCCGGTGAGGTCGCCTCCCGATATTCACATGTGGGATTCGTGACGGACGATACCGCTGGTCGGCGGATTTTCTCGGGGATCTCCCATTTCCCCGCCCTTTCATTCCGGCGCTGGTCCATACCTTGCTTTACTCTCATCGGCTCTTAAGAACTCGATGTTAAGAGCCACTTAATATCTTCACTAACTCACTAAAGTGCTTGTATTTTACCTTCCCCTCTGACACAGTATTAGTTCAACGAACTTCCACTTTCTGCTATCATAGAAATTGCAAGCATTTACAAAATGCATACACCCGCAGTGCACACGCTCGTGCGTTTCAATAATACTCCTCCGCTGAAGCTGAAATACAGCAGTGGCTTTCGTGAATATATTCCCATAATGGAACAACCATTAAATCTCCGCTGGAAATTTCTGCTAATTGGAAATGGAGGGTAGACCACTCGTGCATTTTCGCGCCTCTAATTGGTTCTAACCGCAGCCGTGAATCCAACTCACAACAATCATCACTAACAGCCGCCCCTGCGGCCACTTGGGCTGGAGCCCCGGCTTCAAGCACCGGTCAATGATGCACTTACCGGAGTGCGTGCAGCCGCTTCTGCGGGTAAGTTGGCTGGAATGCTGAGGGAGGTCGCGTGTTCAATTCTTGTTTAAGGCTCTTCAAGAGCCCTGTTTGTTTATCTATATTTTGAAGAAATGTTATTGTATCGTGACACAGTATCGATGAGTACTTTATTGAAACACAAAATAATTTGAACTGTTATATTCGTAATTTTTTTTAGCGAAAATATAACTATTTTTAACTTAAATCCTTAATTCGTTCAAACTCCAAAAACAAAGTACACAAGGTTTAGATTTCGTTTAAGTGTTCTGTGAAGTCATTATATTGGCGCGTTGTAATTTCTTTTCATTACATCACATGCTTCACCTTTACTAAGATTAAAACTTTTCGATATTTTGACTTTCAAGTATATATCAGGACTTTAAATTTAAATAGGAGAGAACAACGTTACAAATTTTCCAGAAAATACTTTATACCCTTACAACAACATAAGAATATTTTTGGCTAATCCTAACGCATTAATTTTATTAAATGTTGATATTATTAAGAAAAGAAGAGAAATTTCAAATTCCTATAGTTAGTATCATTAACATTGAAAATAAGNTTAAATGTTGATATTATTAAGAAAAGAAGAGAAATTTCAAATTCCTATAGTTAGTATCATTAACATTGAAAATAAGTATTCTCTAATGTCATACTTTGATCAGAATGCAATTTTTTACCACAACGAAAAGTATGCAATGTGTATTAATGAAGAACATATTTTTGAAACCTGAACACAGTTAAGGCATGGATGTTTGTACAATTATGTGATGTAAGGGCTTAGACGTAACTGGCCCAAGCAGTTCACGAACACGAAACAGTTTTTTACACATGATTTAAATATCACGTATATCAATATGAGAAACTACAATCGCACAAGCGGTAAGCACTTGCCTAAAAGTACCGTTTGGGCCCAGAAGAGTTCACCCTTTTTTAACTTTGCTTGTTATTATTGCCGTTTGTCGTTGTTTAGCCAGATATACACCCCGAATGCGCTACTGAGTTGTCACGTGAGAATCTTAAATATGTAACATAACAAAAGTGTGTGTGACTTTACTCCCTGGCCAAATATGGCAGATTTAAATGGGTGAGATACCTAATTTTAAAATGGCGGCCGTATAAACGTTTTAGCTTAGAAGATTATATCTACAAAACTACGAAAAAAATTTCAACTTAACTTTGTGTGATGGAAGTATATATTACAACCATCAAGTGCGTCTATAAAGTGTTTATTTTCCGCCACTTTCTAGATAGCACCACGTGAAAAAAGAATATGGCTTTTTATGTCTTATCTTTGGAAGCAACAGATTTCAACCAACTTTGACGAAGTTGTGCTATGAGAGGCCAGATTAATTTATATTTTTTAAGTGATCCATAGCGGCTATATAAACATGATAATTTAGTATGCTTTATTAACAAAACTATGCAACCGATAATAACTTAAGTTTGTATACTGGCAGTATAAATTACAATCATAGAATATACTATTGCACAAACTTTTCGTTCTCCTTTTACAGAGATCGTCACATTAAAAAAAATTAGATTTAGTGCCATATATCGGAAACCAACCAACCAATTTCCACCAAATTTTAAATTTTAAACTAAAGTTGAGTTGTGGCAGGTCATGATGTCTTACACGTTTTAGGTATACCAAAGATAAAAAAAAATTGTGTTAATATAAATTATTTGATTAGTATTATATATGTGTCATTTCAACAAAATAAACCCATATGCTATAAGATTACAATAGTCATTAGGAGCATAAATATTCCTTACAGAAAAACTCTCTTGCCTGCGTTTTTGTAATATAGTGCTTTGTCAGAAAATGAAATATCTTGTCATATATCCGGAAAGATTTTAATAATTTCCACCAAATTTCGTACCTAAACTTGTGGTGCAGAAGGTTATGTAATCTTATATGACTTAAGTGAGATTAGACACTGATTTTCGAAATGGTAGCCATATAATTAATTAAGATGAGTTTGTTATATATATTAAACAATTTTACCAAATTCACCCAAACTTGTATGTGTGGCAGTTTCTATTATAACTATATACAGAACCTTTTTTTTTAGGGAATTTTTATAAGATTATGTGAACGTAGAACGTTTATAAGAACGTAGAATTTTTATGCTATATCTCAGGAACCAACCAGCCGATTTTCACCAAATTATTCCCACAAGTAACTCTACGATAGCCCATGAAAGCTTACTTGTTTTAAGTGGCCGAGACTTTTATTTTTAAAATGACGGCTCTGTGAATATCATACAAACCATTAGACATGGTTTGTATTATTTGACATGGTTTGTATGTTTCATGTACCGAACCCCACCATCGTAATGCAGTTGATTGCATGCAAGCTAATGGTGAGAAAATTTACTAAGTAAGAGTCCCGGGAAAGCCACATAAATATTTGTAACTGTCTTAATATGGTTGCATATGTTCATGGTTCCATCGCTAATGATATTGCTGTCAACAAGACGTAAAATACTACCCACTATCTGAGATTTTCATAAATTCTTATAGAAATTATTTGCATTAATGTTGAGGATAGTAGGCTCATTATTTATAACAGTAACTGCTGTTTTTCCTATTTTCCCGTTTGTTGCTTATGGTTCATCCAATAATGTGTTAAGTTTATTTGTTTGGGTACAGTGATGTCAGTATTACGCAACAAATACAAAAGCATTTGATAAACATTTTTCGTTATATATTTCTTTCAATTTCCTTTGCCTTCGTTAAACCGTCATATTTCAGTTTTGTTCACTCTCAATGACTTTGTCACATTTGTACATATATTTATGGTTTGAAAAGGAAGGAATTTTAAAAATTGCTGATGTTCAGTTTCAAGTTAATTTAATTTATATAATATAAAAATATATTTATGGTTTTTATTTACATAATTATTTTGGTTTTATTGTATAATTAACCTAGAAAATGGAGAGCTTCCACATNTTAAACCGTCATATTTCAGTTTTGTTCACTCTCAATGACTTTGTCACATTTGTACATATATTTATGGTTTGAAAAGGAAGGAATTTTAAAAATTGCTGATGTTCAGTTTCAAGTTAATTTAATTTATATAATATAAAAATATATTTATGGTTTTTATTTACATAATTATTTTGGTTTTATTGTATAATTAACCTAGAAAATGGAGAGCTTCCACATGTAGCACGGGAATGTTGGTACCCTATGTAAATATTCAGTATCAGAGTACTTCTAAAAATCAGGAAATATGAAGTTTTTATATGTTCGTACCCCTACAATTAAAAAAAATAGGATAAGTATTGTACTGCCATTGCCTTATTGCAAAATGCTAGAAAATGCGTCTGCAAACCTTTACTACGTAGAGGATCATCTTCTACTACCAAAGCAGAAATTTAAAAGTCAAGACAGTGTTCCGGGTTGACTGTTATTTGTACTGAATTATAAATAAAAACGTTATTGGTCTGCTTGGTAGGGTATGAGAGTAGGTCAGATGTATTATTAAGATTACTGAGATAGCAGTTGCTTTCAAAATGTCAGCNTGCTTGGTAGGGTATGAGAGTAGGTCAGATGTATTATTAAGATTACTGAGATAGCAGTTGCTTTCAAAATGTCAGCAAGCTTTCTTTGCGCTATCCTAGTACGTGGAGTAGGAACAGCAACAAAAGAAAAAAATAATAATGTCTGTTTTATATCTGTGTCGCAGTGGACGATGTATTAACGTGACAGTTAAATAAAACATTTGGCGCTGCGTGAGTTAAAGCCAACGTTCATCGGAGNCAGTGGACGATGTATTAACGTGACAGTTAAATAAAACATTTGGCGCTGCGTGAGTTAAAGCCAACGTTCATCGGACATTTATATGGTTTTCACTCAATTCTCTGCAAAATTCTCTTTGTGCAAGCCATTAGCTCTCCCGCCATATAAATGGGATTTTGCATGTGGCACTCCAAAGCTGGCTTATTAATGTGCACAGACATCAAACAAAATCCACGCGTCATTTTTTTAGGTCGATTGAAAACTTTATTCATAGAGATATGCATTAGTGAATTATGCAAAGCGATCAAAGGCGTGTAACGGATGAATCGGTAGAAGTACAGTGTGCGATAAGGCTGTGGCCACAGACGTGATTCAATCTAAATGGCATTGTTAATTTTATCACTATAATAACGCTAATTATTGGAATCCAATATATTTTCTTCACTTTTTTGCGGTAGTGATGACACCAGTACAATAGTAAAATTAAGCCGTGCGTACGAGCCACGTTTCCATTCGAGAATTTCGATTGACTTTCTTTTTCAAAAACATATCGACCTGTGTCTGTTTCCTTCTGTGTGAACTGACTACTGGCAAATACAAAATGCAGTGATAATGACAGACGCATAAAGTACGAAAAAACTGTTCTTACAGGAGGACACATTAAGCAAGGTAAGTGTAGTTGAGAGGGTCTTATCCCCGTTTCTTTAATTAAGTTTTTCAGTTAGCGTTAAAACTAACCTAACTGGCACACATTTGGGATACGCAACAGCACTGTAAATTGCTGGTTCGCCCACACTTTCCCCGGCGGCATAAAGTATAATGAGTTAAGTAGCTCTTACGAGTACTTAAGTTAATAAATAATAATTATTAGATAGCAACATGAAAGAGTAGTCTTGATCGTCATACTGCCACTGTTGCCCAGACAGCTATCAAAGCTGAGATGGAAAATAACTGTACTTTTATGAAGTCGATGATTAGAAAAAACCATCAATATTTCAGATTTGTACCATACCTAAGTAAAGTTATCGCTAGCATGTAAACTATAGTATTTGGGCAACTATTATTTATACACATACATTTAATGTTTCCGGAGCGCATTGATAAAATATAACCAAATATTTTGATACTTAAAAAAATAATTTAAAAAAATTTTTTACGCTTGTTTAAAGATGTACGTTGAAATGACGTATTTATTTAACAAAACTTTAATAACATCACACATTACACATATATATATATGCAAGTATACGTCTGCGAGTTAAAAATTTGAAACACTCCAACAGATATCTGCGTGATTACTTAGATGTCATTGAATACTTTGTTTTACACTCCTTAAAGTTTATTAAATTTTACTATGTTTACGCTGCAAAAGCATCAAATTGGTGAATATTTAGATGCGATTGTGTAAAATTAAGGTACAAATGATTTCCTATTTGTTCGATTATATGCAGTATGCATTGTTTAAAAGTTACGCAGAGTCTCGCAATTATACAAAATAATGATGGTTTGTTAACCACGGCTCTAAAATTTCACGTAAAATATTCCAGTGTTAGTGGTGGGAAAAAATTATTAGGGGTTAATATCAAAAACATTTCAACGATGGCTTAAAATGTTAAGAAAAAGAACTGCTTCAGCTCAGATTTGAATCAACATATTCTCGACTTGTTTTTCACTTAAAAAGTGTTTCGGAGTGAACCCTGTGGCGTATCTCGTCTTCCTCACTATAGGGGACAGCCTTGCTCGACNGACAGCCTTTCACGACGAAGTTCCCCTTCAAGTCAACCACAGCCTAATAACTCAGGGCTTCTCCTCTGATTCGCTGCTCATTTCGCACCCTCTTCTTCGGGCCGCCACCCTTCAAGCAAGGAATTGGATTTGAGCCGAGGGTGTGTCCACGGGAAGAAGGCGCTTAAACACGAGCCGGCCAGATAAAGTCCTCTCGTGCACATTGGGAAACACTCTGCTTAGAATTTATGTGAAAACACGAACTTAAGGAAAACTGCTGAAACGATCTTTTTTTACGTCGGTTCATAAACAGTGGTCATTTATTGTGTAAAAATTGTGGACTTTTATCCTATATGTAGCCTGGTACTCATCTAAATCGACTAAAACCGAATCAATCTTACGTGCATACTTTGCCCAGATAAATAACGGTTCTAAATAATTGAACATAATTTGTAGGAAACAAATTTAATATATCGTTTAGTTTAAAAAAAAAAGAATGTATTCATAAATATTTATAAAAGGCAAAAAGTTTGAGTCATTTAAATTGGTTTCGAGAAAATGTATGAGATTTATGTATTTAATTTATTTTAAGTTTCTAATTAACTCTTTCTCAAATGGTATTTCTTAAATTATTTTTGAGGATATGTATATATATGTATGTATATTCACAAATTTGTGATCGGCTGGAATCCTGAATTGAAGCAGCCGAGATTAAACCCCTATCTTGAATGACACTTAATATAAAGTCATAATATAGGCGTGATAGAAGAAAAGTTGTGTAAAACCACAAATTACAACTGCGTCCATTGTGCCGCCCTCTTAATTATTTCATTATGAAGTCATTCACACTTCCTTAGTTTTCCTAACTGACACATACATTTACAAAACCCTCGTTTAAATAAACAAAATGCTTACAGCATTGATCTAAAAGCTGAACGTATCGTTTTGAGTCTTAAATGCGGACGATCCCAGCGAACTGCAGGCCAGGAAAAGAATCGAAATAACATTACAATAATAACAGTATATGAAACCATATCAGCGAAGGGCCAGTGGATCACCCCTCCCGGTGACACGGTATTTAAGACAATTACGGCCACCAGAAACTACATAATACTTGGCAACACTTTCTACGGGGTCTGTCCGTCCGTCTGTCTGAGAACCCACACGAGATGAAGCCGTCAAGATGCAGCTTGGCGTGTCGCTCGTCGCTTTCCAAATCAACACTCAGCCTCCGGTGACTGTATCATTCAGATTAGTAATCTCTTGTAATTTATTAGAACCTCCCTCGCCAATAGCTTATAATTACTGTAACTCCATAAAATTATATTAAATATAATATATATAATTATTATATANAGTAATCTCTTGTAATTTATTAGAACCTCCCTCGCCAATAGCTTATAATTACTATAACTCCATAAAATTATATTAAATATAATATAAATAATATACATGTAGTTGTACTAAATATCTGTTCTGTCTTCATAATTACTTCTGTTTAAATAATAACCTTCCTTTGAATAACTAGAAAATTATAAACACTCGCTAACCCCTTATATAAAATATAAAAACATCACATCATGATAAAGAATTTTTTTTACCCTTTTTAAAAAATTTTTATGAACGACAGTTTGTTAAAAATTTAATCAAAAAATTATTAGTCTCCCTAATTTGACCACGGGCGTTTAGTTTAGAATACACTTTCACAAACAATTTTTGAACACTAGCTGCTCATGTCTTAAGTCGTGCAAAAGTAATGCATGTACCATATCATAAAGGTTCACTCCGGATTCTACACTATAAACCAATTTGACGTCTCAATTGGATAATGTCGTTCTATCTCTGTTGCAGTTCTGTGCAAGTATCATAGAGTCAAATATCGTTTGAGATTATTCAGTTCACTAAAAATTTTATCCGGATTAATTTGAGTTCAGATGTTTTGAGGAAATCAAAAAATAAGGTATTCTAACGCCTTTCCACAGTAATTTTAATTTTTTTTGTTATAATAGTCTTTGAAATATAGATGTCAAGATTATTTTTGTAACACTACTAGTCAATTCCTGCAAAAAAAATATATATATATATTACTTTGGAACGTGTGAAACTAATCTCAAATTTTAAAATGCAAATATTATAAACTTTGTGTTTGTTATAAACATACTTTATAAAAACTATTTTCTATATAACATAGAAGAATGTTTTCCAATGATACAAAATTTATTTGATTAAAGTTACAAGAAAATCTTTTGCAACTTCTTTCGAAAAAAACTGTTTGTAAAGTGTACAAAAATTGGTTTCTGCGTGGGGTGATCGAGATGGAAAAGAAAAGAATGCAAAAGATTATATATATATATATATATAT
>NQII01003684.1:248044-262603 GCA_002778355.1 Clitarchus hookeri
TAAATTTCTTTAGCTTCCATAACGCCATTCTACCGCGTCGACCGTTGGTGGCGCTAGCGTGCAAACACAAAACTAACTCGCCTGTGATGTGTCCACTTTGGAATTTATCACTTTTTACAGTTCATACCTGTTTGCTGAAGATGGAGCATTACTTGTCGCTGGAACTTGCAGACATACATTTAGTGCATGTTACAGCAGAATGTAGTGCATGAAAAGCCGCACGAATGTACAGAGAATGGTTTCATACTCCAACTACTTGATGTGCCCCCACAGGAAAAAAACCAATGGACTGAGATCCGGTCATTACGCTGGTCATGGGACAAGACATGCACTTCGAATCCAACGATTCGGGAATCTGTTCTCTAGGAGCTTGTGGACATCGACATTGAAGTGGGCTGGCGCTCCGTCGAGTTGCAGCCACATCCTTTCATGAAAACCAATAAATGCAGTCTCCAACAACTCTCTGGGGCTGTGGTGACTGAGCGGTTAGCCTGGTTGCCTCCCACCAAGGCACACCGGGTGCAATCCCCGGCCGGGTCACTCCCGGATTTTTGCATGTGGGAATCGTGCCGCACGATGCTGCTGGTAGGCGGGTTTTCTCGCGGATATCCCGTTTCCCTCGCTATTTAATTCCCGCGCTGCTCGTTACTCTCCTCAATCACCTTTATTGGCTCTCAAGACCTCGCTGTTAAGAGCCGTTCAAATATTTTTCCTCACTTACTCCAACAAATCTGGCTACACATCTCGAACTAACAGCCGGTAACGCTGACCATTCAAACGCGGCTGCAGAATATGAGGTCCTATTAGGTGATCTTGTACAATTCCATTCAACAAGTTGACAAATAATCGTTGCTGGTGACCAGACACGCGGGTGTGGAATATAATTCTATCACTTCAGATATGGCTATTGCACAAGCTATTGCGGTTGTTGACAACACCATCACAGGTGAAACAGGCCTCATCCATGGACGATACAAACTGCAGGAAGTTCGGAACTTTAGTAAAGCACTGGAAAATCCATTGTTGACATAACTTAACTCTGGAAACATCTACGAAGTGATCCAGGACTTCTTTGTAGACAGACAGAGCATATACACTGAAAAAAATACAAGTTAAAAAGGTCCTAACAAAAGGGTGCCTCCAGGGATCGGTCTTAGGACCTATTCTGTGGAACATACTATTTAATTGTTTTTTTTTTAAACTGGGTTTTCCACCGGAATGCGTAGCCTTCAGATATGCAGATGAAAACCAAAACGTTGTTGCTGAAAGTAAAACTGCAGAAACCAATGTCTTTGAACTTTGATTAGGACCCAGTTAAAAATGTACACGAGTTCAAGTACTTGGGAGTCATTATGGATGACAAGATGAACTTCCGCAAGCACGTTGAGTATGTGTCCTGAAATATATAGCAATCTTTCAAAAGCTAAAAATAATTGAAAATACCAGCTGGGGCCTCAGCTGTAGAACACTTAGAATAATATATAGAACCGTTGTCGAAGCCATAATATCACATGGGGCAGTAATATGGCATAATATATCTTAGTAAGTGTGGCATAGGAGGAAGCTAATGAGTACTCAGAGGGTGGAGCTGCTGACCATTGCTAAAGCTTACAGAACAGTATTCAATGAGTCACACCCGGTCTTGGCTAGAGCACTGCCTGCTGATATTCGGATCAGATACAGCGGCATAGTGGCGTAGAGAGAGCGAGCAAGTTGGAAGACTATCGAAGGAGGAGAAGTCAGATGTCATGGAAGATCTTCAAAAGTGACAAGAGTCATTGTCAACTTTCTAAAAGGAAATTGTTAGGTACGAGCTGATTCCGAAATTAAAGAAACGAATTAAATGGGATTGGTACAGCATTATTCATTACACTCCGCAACTGAATACAGGTCACGGGAACTTCAAGGCGAAACTTAACAGTTTTCAGCTGGTGCGATCATCGTTATGTGATATTTGCGGTGTTGACGAGACACAATGCAGCATGTGATTATGGACTGCATCAAAACTGAAGTCATAAGACAATAAGTACAGTAAATAACGTATGAAATAGGTATTCACTTGGAATTGGGTAATATAATGAGATAAAGATATGGAATGAATTTTATTCAATGCTTGGGAAGAGATTGGAGCAACACGACAAATGGCGAGAGAAAAATTCTAAGGATCTATGAGGATGTATTTGGGTAAAGGCTTCAAATCTGTAAGTCTAAATACTTCTGATTGGAGAGTGATTGGCCCAAAGAGGGAAGAGGAGAAAGTGCCGCACACTCTCTTGCTCATTCGAGTACAGTTTCAGTGCGGGAGGAAGGAGGATGTGCCAGCCTTCGGGTCGTAAAACCTGCATATTCGTGCAGTTTCCTTGTACTACATCCTACTGCACCGTNCGGGAGGAAGGAGGATGTGCCAGCCTTCGGGTCGTAAAACCTGCATATTCGTGCAGTTTCCTTGTACTGCATCCTACTGCACCGTACACTAAATGCATACCTGCAAGTTAATGTGACTAGTACTGCTCCATCTTTGGCAAACAGTTATGAACTGTTACAGCGACAAATTCCGCTGTGGACACATCACAGGCGAGTTCCTGTTGTGTTGCATTTTAGCGCCGCTACCGCGGCAGACAGTTGATTGTTATAGAAACTAAACCAGTTTACACTAATGTTCCTGGCACGTATGACACATTCATTGCCTCTTGGCGCCTGAAATATGTATTTCTGACCCTTAGTTCACTGTCTCGAAATACTCTGTTTAAAGTACCCTACCATCTGTATCATTTTGACCCTAAAGTTTACAGATACACAATAACTCTGAACGATAATTTACCAAAGTGTTAGAACACGTGATTTTTTAAGTTTTGTAGGCCAACGGCGTAATATTGTTGGTAAGATGCGCACAACTTTGAGGTAGGTTTACAACCTCTTCAGCCGTCGCGCAAAACCGCCGTTTTCAGGCCTCATCCGGTCCCCGAGGACAAGCCACGAGCATTACCAAATGGCGAAGTCTTTATTAACTGCTAACGTTCTCCTGTTATTAGGGATGGTGGTAAGAGCGGCTCAGCAGCCACCCTCTACCCCCCCTTCACCGACTTTTGCTCCACATCCCACAATAACTCGTGGATGGAGCAGAACTGAGTCCGTAATACCTGGTCCTAGGCGGCTTGCTCTCACTTTTCCGCGTGTCTGCACCGTCGACGGCAGAACATGTGGCGGGAGCCTGTCTGCAGAGAAAAAAAATAATACCCAACCTTTCACCGCTAAGCTCCACCGCCAAGGACAGCGAGGGCCATCACAGAGAAGCAAATTCACCGTCGAGGCAGACGATGGTAAAAAAATTCTTCTCCTCCCCTCCTCATGAACCCAGTGGTTCTTCACAAGCTGCGTTCGAAAAGGCTTAACTTGTAGCGTTTTATTCTGTTCTTTTAGCATATCACATGCTGTAGTTCGATAAACGACGAAGAGAACTAGCACATGATAGCTTGTTTAATTTTATAATTTTTTAGAGGGTCTATCTTTTTTTTTGTCGGTAAAATCGAATAAAATAAGAGTGTCATGCTGAACGCCTTTGGGTAAAGCTGCTTGTCAAGCGATGAGCTTTTCAGACGGAACCACTTTTAGGCGAAATGTCTTTCAAGCGAAAGTCCATAAGGTAAACAGCCTGTTGGGAAAATTGTCTGTGAGGCAATCCAGCTGTTAGGCAAACTACTGTTAAGTTTGGTAAGTAAACATACGTAGGCCTAGTACTTTTTATGGGATTTCATAAATGTGGTGGTTTGAGAAATGTGGTGGCCGGTCAGTCACAAAGATTACTGTCGAAACATCTGCAATGTATATCGCCACTTAAATATCAATCAGGCGAAAAGCATTCTATGAATCGCCTTTTAGAACAAAGGCGTGTTAGGCGAAACATCTATTAGGAGAAAAGTCAGAAAGGGTTATCGAGCTATGCTAAACGATGCTAAGCTAAATAATGCAATCTCTTTGCGGCCTGACTCGTGTTTCCAGAGTACAATATTTATCTTTTTGGTATGGTACTTATGGTGGGAGGCTTTTGTGGGCACAATCCAGGCTATTTTCTGTAAAAAGAAGCGCATATATATATATATATAGAAAAAATTACAGTTCACATTATGACAGTGTGAGGCATCATCGATTTGGAAGCGCTCTATTGTCATACCACGATGATGAATTTCAAATACGAAGGCCTGCCGTTGACCTCAACGATAATGGATCCGCGACCCACATAATCGCTTATTGGTTGTCGCCAGTCCCGATTCTGGGATCGAGTTTTTACTAATGGCCAAAATTCTCGTCGACATTAGAGAACGGCGTATATGAAGAGTCCTTTTCGGGCGATTAAGCATTACGACATTGGTCCCATGCAGTTTGTGCAAGGCGATACGTTGAAAGAACATACCAAGATCTACAAGTATTCGTCTACTGGGAGTCAGCAAAGTGTTGTGGGCAATACGTCTTGCTGCATCGATGGGTACCGATTAGACAGTTGATCATGATGAGACAGTTAATGCTATAGACATAATGATTACTGTACTGTTTGTATGAAATGTACCCTTTCAAGAAATTCGCATAAAGTCGACGAACTTCAAAAATAAAAGGTCGTCGGCTCTTAGTACTGTTAAGCATAAAAATGATGGTCCTACAAAGAAAAGCAAATTTAATAAATAATGAAAAACAGGAGGTCAAGATGACCATGAAGAGAGCATTGATGACAATGAACATGAACACCATGATAGAACTGACTGACTGCACGACTGCTTATTAGTTCTCAGTCAGTTACAGATATGTCAGTATCGATCTGTCGACCGCTGGTTTCAGGCTGTCCGACTACCTGACTGCTCGACTGCTTATTAATTCTCAGTCAGTTACAGATATGTTAGTATCGATCTGTCGACCACTGGCTTCAGGCTGTCCTACTACCTGACTGCTTGACTGCTTATTAGTTCTCAGTCAGTTACAGATATGTCAGTATCGATCTGTCGACCGCTGGTTTCAGGCTGTCCGACTACCTGACTGCTCGACTGCTTATTAATTCTCAGTCAGTTACAGATATGTTAGTATCGATCTGTCGACCACTGGCTTCAGGCTGTCCTACTACCTGACTGCTTGACTGCTTATTAGTTCTCAGTCAGTTACAGATATGTCAGTATCGATCTGTCGACCGCTGGTTTCAGGCTGTCCGACTACCTGACTGCTCGACTGCTTATTAATTCTCAGTCAGTTACAGATATGTTAGTATCGATCTGTCGACCACTGGCTTCAGGCTGTCCTACTACCTGACTGCTTGACTGCTTATTAGTTCTCAGTCAGTTACAGATATGTCAGTATCGATCTGTCGACCGCTGGTTTCAGGCTGTCCGACTACCTGACTGCTCGACTGCTTATTAATTCTCAGTCAGTTACAGATATGTTAGTATCGATCTGTCGACCNGGTTAGTGGCGTTTGTTTGCGCCCGAACCTCAGCATATCTAAAACATTTACCAGCACCAGCCCTCTATCCGGATACCGAGGATATCGCTGGTGTCCATTTGTCCTGCGTGAATTACGCTGCAAAATGAAACTTGTGTCTCTTACGTTCAAATACGGGATTCATAGTAACAATCTTCGGCAGAATACGATGTCACCTGTTTCAAATAAATTTTACATATATCCCATATACACTACTACACACTAAGCCCGAATTAGTGATATCAATACGTGAAATAACATTCATTGAAAGTCAGTTGATAAGCTACTGCCGACTGGGAAATCAAGCAAATGAACTGGGAACAAGTACCTTATGACAGTGGGATTCTCGACATTCAGTAAGAACCACAAATAAATCAATGAAGTTCAGCCATGATATAAATTAGTCAAGTGGCTCTATAAATAGATCAATTTTCACTGGTTTTCGCTGATTTGGCTGAATGATCGCAGTTTCAGTTTTAAAATGTATGTTTACATCTAAAGCTTTTTACAGATTTCGCTACAAACACAAACATTTTTTCACGTGGAGGACAAAGATTGTATTTTTAAATATTTCTTTGGTTTAGATTACCTTACGGGGAGCTTGTATCGCCTGCACAAATCTTGCCTCGATTTGGTGAACCGCCCGCGTGTGACTTCTCCAAGTGGCTGATGACAGCGAAAGGTCTACGTCACGTGCGGCCAATCACAAGAGTCCTCGGCACGTGGACATTTCGCAGTTAAAATAAGTGGGTGGTGTGGGGGGGGAGGACAAGCTGGACCTTGCACTGATTTCAAAGTACCAACGCAGTTGGTTTTGCGGTTCGGGATGTTACGAAGGGGGTGAGAGGGGTTTGACTCGAGCGAATGTTAGTTAGCAACCCCCTCCAGCAACCCTCGCCGTATATTCCGCGCAGGGAACCCAACACTCCGGTTCGCTCCTTCATTAGGCCGGGTGCCCGAACTTGCTGTCGGGCGCGGGTCCCCCGCACTTCACCACATTTCCCTCCCTCGCGCCGTCCGATTGGCCCTACTGTCCCGGGACGCCCATCCGCTGCTGGCGCGGGGTTGCCATATAACTGGCAGTATCATTTCCACCGTGCTCATTATAAGTTCGCACACTTTCGACGCTTCCAGGCTGGCCTCCCGTGTTTAACGTTTCCCCAGCCTACGTCTTCTTTCCTTCGTCTCTCGATTTCTTCTTCTTTGCTCGTGAGTTCATTCTACGGGTGCGTTTCAAATATGCACAGAACACACCTTCTGCATTTAACAATCGTTTGAGAGCGAAACTTGAAAAACGTATAAGAAAAATAAATTGAGGGATTTTGGAGGCTCTTAACAACGAGGTCTTGAGAGCCGAGAGGAGGTGAAATGAGCAGAGAATGGAGCAGAGATGGTATGCTTGGGCGGGGGAAACGGGTAATCTCCGAGAAAACCAGCCGACCAGCAGCGTCGTACATCACGATCCCCACTTGCGAAAATCCAGAGGAACGCGGCCGGGGATTGAACCCGGTTCGCAGTCTTACCACTCCAACACCGTAGCTCTGACGTGTAATGGAGTTGTTAGAAATTACATATGACGTATCCAAATCCGTGAGGGATGGAGGTCTTCGTAAAATTTAATTATTACATTTAATTTCCCAATTTATTTACACTGGCATAATAATAAGTACAGTTAGTAATTATTAAATACAGCTGTGTATCCCTACTATTGACACTTACTATCTAATCAGTGAGCGTAAATGTTACCCTAATTTCAGTTNTAAATACAGCTGTGTATCCCTACTATTGACACTTACTATCTAATCAGTGAGCGTAAATGTTACCCTAATTTCAGTTATAATTACATGTTTAATCACTTCCATTATACTGTCTACAGTGGCTCACTCTTCATTCATTTATTACAAATATGCGATCAAAGTATAAGTTCCCTGGAATTACGCCAAAACCATAATCTGCACTGATGATAGTCGGCGGACCGCACCCAATGGTCACTGCACCGTCGCCTACATACAAAGAAGTTTAATGTTGTGGCAACAGTATTATTGTTACAAGTGTAGTCATTTTTTGTTGTCTGTGAGTTGACAGTAACTAATGTTGCCATTAATGTAATATACATTTGTGTTTAAAACAAAATTATGGTATTTTCTTAGCCTCAGAAACATTCCGACGTAAAAAAAGTTTTGTTCAATAATTTTGTAACAGAAAAAATATTGCCTATGAAGAAAAAAAAAANAAACATTCCGACGTAAAAAAAGTTTTGTTCAATAATTTTGTAACAGAAAAAATATTGCCTATGAAGAAAAAAAAATGTAGTGTGGAGAATTTCATGTGTGACTTGTGTGCACAACGATCTCCAATTCATGAAATGCATTGCCCTACCAACTACTTTACGTCACCGTTTCTTTGTATGTTTCATATTGTCGGTATCCTTTCGTTATGTATAACAATTTTATTTTATACAAATATATGCACATTTGGAACCTGTAGACTGCTTTGAGAGTTTTGAAAGCTGATCTAAGTTGCATTTAGTTCTCATTCAATGCTTTAAAATTTAAATATAGGTGTTTTATGTTACGGGGATAACGCTGTTTTTTTAGTACCCGTCATTTTACAATGTCGAGTCAATGTTAACTGGTGTTGATTGGACGTTACTTGAATTTCGTAGTAACAGAAATAATTTGTTATTCCTTTTATTTTTAGCGTAATACAATATTTGTATGCGGCAACGTTAATTAGAAGCTATGTTAACATTGGCAATTCAACGGAATATTTGCATAATAGTAATATAAGACTTTGTTAATTGTTAATATCACCAACCTTGCCACATTAATATAAATTTCACTGCAATATAAAGGTTCAACAATGGCTCAACAGTAATTAATTTTTTTGTTGCATCAACATAAGACTCTTTTGTGTGTATCGACTTTCAACTCGCCACAGTCACTTGCACTCGATTCTGAAGGTCATTCAATACTGTCGACACGCCAACGATCTCTCGTATGCCCCCCGAAGACCGTGCAGTCAGGAGACCAGGAACCGAAGTTCCCATAGCTCGTTAGTAGGTTTGCAAATCTAGTTGCAGCCCGACAAACCTGGGTCTAGTTGTTCAGTTGGCGGCGGGCTGCTGTGTATATGTACCAGCTGGGCTCCGGTCCCGTATTTACAGCTGTTAGCCACTGTAACAATATATTAGTAAATTTACGTGTAGGTGTTATCGGCGAGGGAGTGAAGCTCCCCACCAGGCTCCCGACTGGCGTGTTGTAGTGTCGTGATGTCTGTAGAACATGCTGTAGTCTTGTTTGCAAGTGGCTAGTTAAACTCACGTGTAGTGTGTCCATGAGTCCCTACAACCTGAGTCGCTTCTCATCGACAACCCAGCTTGGCACATCAGTCCTTGCGGCACTGCAAGTCAGGGTCCGGCCTCGCACTTATTCTCCAGCCATTTCACCGTGTGGCGTTTGTGAATAATATTTGAAAGTAATGTATACACTTGACTGGTGCCCTATGAACCAGGACAGTTGCCAGCCCTGGTCAAAGCTAGTGCTAAAGCAGTGTAGCAGGCGTACTTACATCAGCTTTCGAAGGACATAATTTGTAAGTCGTCCTTCATAACTGAAACAAGCCTTACAACCTTGGATTAACATATTTCTGTACATTTTTGTAGACTTTTTTATTTTTTATTTTGTTTGTTAATATTTTTAATTTTTAATTTTTTATGTTTTTTATTTTGTAATTGGTTATTAAATATTTTCAACTTTTTTTGTACGTACTTTGAATTTTTAAAGTTATACTTCTATTGGCGCGTTGAGGGTAAAAGTTTAGTGTGCAATGGAAGTTGCGCGCGCAAAGTGTAACGAAATTGGACAGTGAACGTGGTACGGGTATGACTCAACACTGAAATACAAATTGTTATATTTGCCTAGTAACGACATAGAGGGACGAGAACTGTCTGCCAGTGCGTCCACATGAGCTGCCTTGAAAGGACGTAAGTACTGGACGCACTGTCGACACAGAGGCACGTTGTGGCTCTTCTAGTCGAGCTAGACTGTTCCAGAAGGTTCTTCGCACCTCGGCTAGTGGCCACCAGGTATGACGGCGAGAAAGTTCTCGCATAGGCTCCTACGTCGTTGGCTCTCTCAGTGAGCAGTAGTGACGTCAGTCCTAGAGGAGATACAGCTACCCTAGTGTTGACTCCTCCTCCCCTCCCCCACGTTTAACTTCTAGGCATTGTTTACTGGGACTATTTCCTCTAATTAAAATATTTTAGACCACATATATTATATCTATTATAGCATGTCAAAACGTGGAACGAACAAATAAAATAAACAAAAGAATTTTTAGGAAATTTAACAAAAGTGATTGAAAGATAACGTGTTAATTCACATTAACTTAAGCTTAGCAAAACATATTTTATAAAAAATCACATACTGCTACAAATAAAAAATTGTTAATCAATTCCTTATTTTAAGCAATTATTTTTTAATCGCTAAAACATTCAAAGTGTGATTTAAAAAATTCCTTGAAGTGATTCAAGGTGTTTAATTTAGTGTAAATGGTATCATTCCGGTGTGTTAGTTTGTATTATTTTTAAGTCCCAAAATCTCTATAATTGTGATTTTGACAGGTCATTGTGAGAAAAATAAGGCATGTTATAAATATTATGCTAGTAAATAAAAGTTGTAAGTAATTTTTACAAGTTAAAAAAAAACTGAGTTTCGTCCAAATATGAAATAATGTATTTTTCTTTACAAGCGTGCTTAACAGCGTAGAAGCGAAGCGGTCGTGAACAACATAATAATATAAAAAATTGTTACAGTCTACATTTACATTATTAAAATAATGTATGTATCGTATATATAAATAAAGAGGCCATGTGTGCGTCTTGCTAAAATAATTGCAAAATGTGTACTACCGGTTGGACATTGTGTAGTAAAGAGCGTTCAAGCAAAACTGAAACATAGACGGAATTCAATACTGTGATAAAGGCGAGTGGCCTTAGAAAACCTCATTGATCAATGACAACGTTCGCCGCGTTTTGCACAAGCATAAGATTTAGGAATAAAATTTCCGTTTTTTACGACAGTCTAACATTCTGTTCCTAGGTGAGAAGCGAGAATTNGAGAAAAATAAGGCATGTTATAAATATTATGCTAGTAAATAAAAGTTGTAAGTAATTTTTACAAGTTAAAAAAAACTGAGTTTCGTCCAAATATGAAATAATGTATTTTTTTTTACAAGCGTGCTTAACAGCGTAGAAGCGAAGCGGTCGTGAACAACATAATAATATAAAAAATGGNAGTTGTAAGTAATTTTTACAAGTTAAAAAAAAACTGAGTTTCGTCCAAATATGAAATAATGTATTTTTCTTTACAAGCGTGCTTAACAGCGTAGAAGCGAAGCGGTCGTGAACAACATAATAATATAAAAAATTGTTACAGTCTACATTTACATTATTAAAATAATGTATGTATCGTATATATAAATAGAGAGGCCATGTGTGCGTCTTGCTAAAATAATTGCCAAATGTGTACTACCGGTTGGGCATTGTGTAGTAAAGAGCGTTCAAGCAAAACTGAAACATAGACGGAATTCAATACTGTGATAAAGGCGAGTGGCCTTAGAAAACCTCATTGATCAATGACAACGTTCGCCGCGTTTTGCACAAGCATAAGATTTAGGAATAAAATTTCCGTTTTTTACGACAGTCTAACATTCTGTTCCTAGGTGAGAAGCGAGAATTTATTATTGATTAACATTTTTGCAAGATTGCTCATATATGTTATTTTAAAAATCTCTTATCACAATTAGAAACATTCTACGCGTACCCAGCTCATTTAGCTATACCAAATGCATGCCACACCCCTTACAAAGGAATTTCTTGTTTTTATTAATTTTAATTCTGTTCAAAAGTTTTTGTTTTGTAACGCGTATTCTTAATGCTCGGTTTCTCCTATTATGTGAAAATTCTTCGTTTTCATGTCACAATTTCCGTTTCAGAGGTATTATGGGAAAAGTTTGATAATAGAAAACATACAATTTACTAGTTTTTTAATACTGTTCTATCTTATTTCCACCGTGTGTTATTTCCTGCTTGCAAAAAGCAGAAGATTATTGGTAAAACAAAATATATATGTCCCTGATATTTCACAACGAGCAGATAGCAATTAAAATTACGCACAAAAATATTAAACAACTCTAAAAATGTAAATTTTCTGTAATCGTACATTGTCAGTAGTTACTATGAGTCCGAAAATATGATGTGGAGTCAAAGATTTTCTGCAAAAGTGGAAAATCCGAGACTTACGTGCAGCTTTACGTGTGGTACATGCGCAGAGCAGTTTAAAATTTCGAAGGCGCTTATTATTGGGTTGTGGAAAACCCATCTGAGTTGCGAAGGTACGCTCATAAGTATGGCACTACGTTTAAATATTACTTATTCTCTTTTTCTCAGTTATATGCTAGGGTGTTAAACAATTGAGTATGTTATTTAAAGTTCTACGAACAAAATTCTGTATCATCTGATGCACGAACGAACAAACGTTAAAATTACGTTGGCTATTCTGAGTGCCGATGCACATCAGAAAAGCAGAAAATATGCGGATAAGAAAGAGTTCTTAGATTTGTTAATACATTTTATTTTACAAGGTCACAAAACAATGGTTGTTAGTGTTAAAAACTAAACTTCGAGATAATGTAGTTATGTATAGGTGTTCAAAATGAAATGTACAATAGAACGATACGACGTGGAAAAGTTTTCTGAAGTTGTGCTAACTTCAGAAAACTATTTCACGTCGTATCATACCTCTCTAACATCGCTTTCAACACGTCCCTGATATTAATTCCAAAAGCATACAGAAATATTGCATAATATTGTTGAATTATTTTTTCTAATAATTTGATNTGATATTAATTCCAAAAGCATACAGAAATATTGCATAATATTGTTGAATAATTTTTTCTAATAATTTGATGAAACGACACGAATTTGAAATGTATTTCCAGCCCGTAATATAAGAACTTTCAACTTNATTTTTTCTAATAATTTGATGAAACGACACGAATTTGAAATGTATTTCCAGCCCGTAATATAAGAACTTTCAACTTTAAAAAAGACGATATCTGTTGACCAAAAAACGGGGTTGCTCAAACTTCGCCGTGACATGCTGTGCGCGCCATCTGTCGGAAATTTTGCCAGGTATTACCAGCCAGAAATGAACCGCTTTCCTGCGCGATATATAACGAATTTACAAACAGATGCCAATAGTTATANAGCCAGAAATGAACCGCTTTCCTGCGCGATATATAACGAATTTACAAACAGATGCCAATAGTTATATTTTTTCACGAGATCTGCGTGATTTTTAAAGTAACATTTATTTCATGTACAACGATTTGGAGTACAAGTAATTTATATTCGGCCCGTAATCGTTCGTCTACGTAAATTATACGCAATANTCATGTACAACGATTTGGAGTACAAGTAATTTATATTCGGCCCGTAATCGTTCGTCTACGTAAATTATACGCAATACTGTTCTCTCAAACCCCATCTCCTTGTTTCCGTAGAAAGTGAGACATGCGTGAATAANTCATGTACAACGATTTGGAGTACAAGTAATTTATATTCGGCCCGTAATCGTTCGTCTACGTAAATTATACGCAATATTGTTCTCTCAAACACCATCTCCTTGTTTCCGTAGAAAGTGAGACATGCGTGAATAAATAATTTTTAAGCAATTCTAACGTTATTCCACGTCACATATTTCCAACTCGAATATATTAGCTATAACGTCCAAAGTGTAATAATAGATACAACAGACCGTCTCGCAAATTTTAACCCAAATTCATTATCTCGGACAAATTAAAAAAGAGTTATCAAATATCTAACATTTTATGTTTTTACTTTTATAACCTACTTATATTTTTAGACAGATGTCAGTCTTAAAATATCTTAAAATTTGTTTAGCATTACAGTACAATGAGAAGTGTATTAGCTGACAGCGTGTTGATAAATAACACAGCCCCGACTTGACGGACCGGCTGATGGTGGGAGGATACGTAGTCAGATGTAAACAGTGGCGCTACTTTCACCAAGCTATCAAAAGTGGCCTTCTTATATGGTACAGAATATATCGTACTGCCACTGTTCTGGCCATCATATTATGGGCGCGGGTTCAAATCCCGACCATTCCGATCATTTTAGCAACGTGTAGTTTACGTAACATATATAATAATAATACCAGGACGTGAAATCAACAAGTATGCGAAGTCCGTTTATCACAGTTAATGTCGTGCAATGCGTTGCGTCTTAATCGGCAGTTGAAGTTGAGTGTCTGGCAACATCGCATCGAAAGCGTACTACACATGTCGCGGTAGAAGTGCAGCAGTAGGTGAGCTGGTAATATCAGTTGTTTCATTGGTATTGTTCGACAGATTGGATTCGCGATGTACTATTGTCACGTTCTCTTTACAAATGTGGACGTGTGCACACTGCACATTGGTATCACCTAAACCAGATACAAGTACGATCTCACATTTAATGTGCAGATATCAGTGGAGTGCAAGAGGGCACTAACTCCGTGCTGTGTCACCACATTGTGCACGAAAAATGTCATCGTACGACATTTTGCCACTTTGAAACTTCATAACTTTAACCAAACATGTCTACGATTAAACTTTATGCAGTAACTTTCCGTTTTTAGTTCAATTAGTAAAATTAGTATCGTTTATATACATAGCTCCTATTAGCTCACTCACTTTGCACATTCCATGCAGTTTAAATGTGTCGCATGCCAGTTAAGGGATTATAGCAAGGCATTGGCTCACATCCATCACCGCCTCACACCCCCCTCCTCCCGCGCCTAGCGCACTTCGCTGGCGCCTACGAGATAGCACGTGGGACAACAGGCAGGTGGAAAGTTTCGGGACACATGGAGCTGAAGCGAAGGCTTCCCCCCACACACCCTTCATCTTCGTACGTCTCTAGCCGCCGGGAGATCTATTGAGAGTGCAGGGCTTTCTTGAGTCATCAGCAAATAATCCGGTGTAGTTCGCCTGAATGCAGTAAATATGCACCACGGAAGTATCGCTGACGACAG
>NQII01003684.1:262865-307092 GCA_002778355.1 Clitarchus hookeri
AGAGTTAAGTATGACAATCACCGTCACGAGAAGCCCACTCAACCACGAATTCGCCCAGTAAATCCGAGTAACCAAACTATCACAGTATCGCACCTCTCAAGTGTTGATGTTGTGTATTTGTGAATATATATGAGACAATATATTCGTACTTCAAAATACAACAGTAATAGTCTACCTCATTACAATACCTACAACCTCCACGCACTTAATAGTCGGTGCCTGGGGGACATTAACTCTGACCATATAAGCCACCATGTCTTCTACAGTGGCGGTACATGAGTCGTCGTTAAATGTTAGAACCAAGCGGCATGTTAGTAACGTGAAAACGAAAATAAACTCTGAATTGTTCAATTTAACTTCTAAATTGGTGTTACTAAAGACGGAAACCATAAAATAATGTACATTTTATTGTGGTTATTAGTTCATATATTACGTTTTCATCTGTTTATGAAATTATTCACTTCCTAACGTATTGCGTACAATCACTAACAGAGCAGTCAGAAACTACATTGCCCAGGGGGCAGTAGCACAATTGTTTGAAACGTAAGTGAGAAATATCACGTATTCAGTAAGTTAAGAAAAATGGACGCGTTGGGTAGGCCAGGTGTCCTTTGTTGATTAACAATTATATGTATTCTTACTGATACAGGTTTAGAGAATCGGAATCGAATCGTCTTCCTTTGGGTTCTTTCTTTGGCATTTCGTAACAAAGCGCAATCACAAAGAGCATACCAGGATAATAAATGGAGGACGGGGGACCGTAGAGATTCCTTCTCCGACCAAAATCATCGTCAAACTCTCTCAGCGGACACTTGTAGGACGAGAAAACGTAGGACCACCATAACCTCTATGGTGTTATCCAGGAGTTTCTGAAGTTGTCTTGTTTAAGAGAGCACCAAGCTTCATTGTGTTACCTCTATCTTTCGTTTCCGACATAGTACACTTTAGAGGCACTTCAGACTTTTGTCGCATACATATCGTTCTAACAATGAATGACTGAACCCAGGTAAACGTAGTGTTTGGTGGCAGTCAAATGCACGTTATGGTTTATGACTTTGTCGATACATGGAGGGTCGATTTAATTTTCCATGCTTTTTAAAGGCAGTTGCAGTCTTCTCTGAACAATTATCGTAGGTGCACTACATAGATATTGAGAAAAAGTGCTTGGAGTTTTAACTGTAGCAATGCCACGATAGCTAATTTTTGTTAGTGATGTTCTTGCTGTTTTACCAAGCACAGGTGTTATGTAAATCAGCGTAATTCAGTTAGCCCTTCACTGACGCGATCAAACCATAAGTCGTGAGTTCATATCCCGTCACATATTCATTTTTGTTCAACTTAAATACCCTATTAAGGCTTGGAATGAACTAGAAGCAAATATAACGCAAATAACTAATTTTCCTCGATGAACAAAATTTTTCACTAGTACTCTGATTTGAATTTTACGTTTATTTAAGTGGCATGAAATAAGTTGGAAAAACATAGATGTCGTTTTTAATCGAGCACAGTCATTATTTCAAGCGATAAGTAGATTTTGTTAAACTGGTGCAAAAAGCATGCCCATTATTGAATTCTGAAACGTCGGAATTTTCACTTACAAAAATAAGTTCATTCCAGTAGTGCATTTTGAAATAACTTGTAAATGAAGATAACGTCACAATTTATGCTCTACCTGCAAGTAAAATGAAATTCACCACTTTTGAAAATCGTTTTTGTTGCCGAGGAACTTCGAAAACGCTCGCTACTGTTTAAAAGAAGTAACATACGTATATATGTATAGAGAAAGTATATGCGTGACCGGATGACCGCTCTTTTCAAATCTCTAGGCTTGAATTATTTAAATGTTCCTGATTACTTTGTACCCTTTCCCTCCCTTTGCTGGTATTTGCTCTTTCATATCACTCCATTTTCCTCTGTGATCTAGACAACCTTTCTGCCTGTTTCGAATGGAAACGGTAAAATATGGTAATTTTTTATTAGAATTGAAGACATTACTTTTTTATGTATGAATTTTAGATATTGAAAACATGAGCTTATCTATCGTTAGAATCACAAAATTTTTACATTTTGTAAAGCAATAAAAATTTTAAAATANATTGAAAACATGAGCTTATCTATCGTTAGAATCACAAAATTTTTACATTTTGTAAAGCAATAAAAATTTTAAAATACGACAGAAAAATATGCAACGACCTTACTGCATACGGAATTTTATTACATAAAATTTATTTAATGTGCATGGCCAAATTGCGTAAAGGTATTGGGCAGTTTAGTTGATTTTAATATCTAGCACATAAAATTTGGTTTCCGCATTTCTGTAAAATTAAATGTGTTAGAATTTTAGTTTTTAACTAACACACAAAAGAAAATAAAACATTCCCAAAAAATTACCTATACATATATATAAAGAAAGTTGGAAAGTATTGTGTAGTTCATTGAAAAATATGATTAACAATAAATGAGAGTTAGTTACAGCTTCGGAAAAAAAGTGTAATCTTAAAGGTGTTGAAGTTTTGTATTGTATATGTTTAAGTTATTTCATAGCTGTTGACATAACATCGATAGTTATAAATGCCAAATTTACTTTCAAATNTATTGTATATGTTTAAGTTATTTCATAGCTGTTGACATAACATCGATAGTTATAAATGCCAAATTTACTTTCAAAATTACTTTTCGCTCCATTTCAAGCACAATCACGAGCCTTTTAACTTTCAAACGTGCGCTAAAATATTAAAATGTNAAATTACTTTTCGCTCCATTTCAAGCACAATCACGAGCCTTTTAACTTTCAAACGTGCGCTAAAATATTAAAATGTTTTCCAACACTGTCTTCAGCTAAAGTGTTTCTTCAATTCATTGGAACGCCATTGAGAAATGTCTTTGGAATCTGGCTTTCGTTGCATGTCATTAGGTCTTAACATATAGTCGTTTATAATTTTAATTATATTTTAAATAAAATATGTTAATATCAACGAAAACGTAAAGAATTTTCAAGAAATTTCCTGGTCTTATTTTATATCAAAAATGTATTCGTACTATTGCCAAACGCAAAATTTTAAACATTTTATGGCCAAACTTGTAAACTTAACTCCCACAACACTTGCAACTAAATTATGTAAACTAATTTTCCACATTTTCCCACTTTCATAATTTTTATATGTTATGTAATACCACTTATTGGTAAATATTCTTAAAATATATATAATTTTGTTCTTTGTTTCTTGGACGACCTTAATGTTGATAGGTTGGCAGCACGAAGGCTTACAGCAGTTACAGTCATCGCGCTGTGATGGAGGCTGTGTCACGTGTGAACGGGAAGAGCGGGTTGGCCCAGGCATAATACTTCCGCGGTATCTTCACACGTTTCGAATCAACCTTTGAAAAATCACCCCATCTAAGACATGTTTGGTTGTGCACTGAAGACATCATGTATCGCAAGCGTTTTATACTTCTGTTAAAATAAAACTATTTAGTACATTTTTTTCCGTAAAACTGACCGTTCGTCTATATTTTATCTGTTCGTAATATTACGTTTTAAATTACTGTGAATAAAACGGAGAGAAAATAGGCGTTTAGTTGACGCCTTGTAAGAAACAGTGGCGCCGTTGGAAGAGAAGTGAGAGAGCGGGCAAACTGAACAGTCCGCTAGTTCGCTTCCTCACACTGCTCTCCGCTTATCAAAACTTTCGAGTGTCCGATGACCAAATAAAGTTCGAGTGACCCAGTGCTCTTCGTGACAGAGTTACACATCATGATTTCAGATTATTCGAACATCCTATAACATGCTGCTCGTTCGAGTCTCTACTAAGGAACGTTAGAAAACAAGCGAACAAACTCGCTCCTTGCACATCTCTAACGCCGATGTCTGATCTTACTTAACACTGCACTATTCCCGCGAGCTCGTAAATTATATACCTCGAGATATTATGTATAGCTTTGCGAAAAAAATAGCTTCCGAAAACGACCACCAGTGTTGGTGAGCTGTCTTATAATTAGAGACATGAAAAATTCGCGAGTTCACTGACTTATAGGCTAGACGGCACAGTCGTATGGATAAATATGCAGATATCACCTGCACATTGGTTGTCTGCTGTGGCAGTGGAAGCCAACGATTGGGCCAGCGTTGTCCAGGAGGCGTCAAATACCGTCTGTACCAATGGTTGAAATTATATAAAAGTACCTGTCTTGCATTCTAGCTTGTCCCGAAATGAATCAGCGAATTGTTCAGGTATCTACTTATAATAATAGTTGGCGTTACGGAGATCACAACACAAGCTCTGTTCCAATTAACTGCAACATAAACTCGTTCACTTGCCTTCGATCCCCTCAGTATCCCCAATTGTGACGTAGTGAGTATAATTTTAAACGCCCGTCATCGTATCAAAACTTGCAACGAATGTTAGAGAAAAATCTATTACTTAAACGGATTTTCTTGTGCTGTCTCGGTTTGTGTACAAAGAACAGTATCCTGAAAAAAACAGGAAGAAGACCAAGAATTGTTATAAACAACTCAAAATCCAAACTTGTAAAGGGCGTGTGAATGGTACATCGCTCGTGTCCCNAAGACCAAGAATTGTTATAAACAACTCAAAATCCAAACTTGTAAAGGGCGTGTGAATGGTACATCGCTCGTGTCCCAGGTGGGAGGGGACATTAAAGGGTGCATTCGTTCCACACGTTTCAATCGGAACAACCCCTACTTGGCGTAACAACCTTGAAGCATTTTTGGAAAGCACTTAGCCAGTTTGATCGAAACACGGAATCAGTGAAATCTAGCAGCGACGGAAGATGGCAACTGAATGGCAGCCATCATTTCATTGAACATTAAGTCGAAAGAGATTGAAAATTTCCTCTGTATTTTTTGGAGCAAGTTTCTGGCCTCTTCCGTGAACACAAGTAACTAATACACTAGAGTATATGGACCACCCTGCCCTTGTGTTTGTGGCCGGTCACCATTATTGCACATGAGCTTTTCTACGTAGTATATATATAGTATTCCAACATAACAAACCGTCCTAAACTAAACTAAGTTTGTATTTGAATACGTGTTTTTAAAGTTTAAACTGACAAACTAACATACAATTTTAGTTTAGTAAGTGTTCGTGCATTTCAAACTGTACTAGGTTGGTAGGTAATTAATTTGGCGGTTCCAACACTCGCATGCAGTTGTCACACCTGGATGGTCAACAGAAGATCATACTATGACTACAAATCATTACGTCCCTAAGAGAGCATAACAAATCTCTCCTTGTAGCCTCACCAGGAAGAAAGGAGCCATGTTTGGCCTTCTTAGAGCAGCGACGTCTTGCAAGAGATGTCAGCCCGCCGCTCAACGGTACCACGAGGAAACAGGTGACATGAAGTTATAGTCTGTTCGTCGTTAATTGAGCATTTGTGAAAGACCTGCTGAAGATCTACATTTTCTCTTAGTTTTGTGGCAGTAGAATGATTTTGTAGGTTTTGGCACATTGGGACCTGGGACCGCAGATCGGAACTGTCCATGCTCTGTCATTCCGGTCCCCGACAGTNTGTAGGTTTTGGCACATTGGGACCTGGGACCGCAGATCGGAACTGTCCATGCTCTGTCATTCCGGTCCCCGACAGTCATCTTGACTTCCATTTTGGATGTCAGTGACCTTTCATTTTTGACTCAGGCGACCTTTAACCTTGAAAACCCATATATTCCAAAATATCCCAAACAAGTGTTTTTCAATTATTAAAAAAATTATTAAACATCAATAAAAAATTATGAAAACCTTCATTATTAATTTTTTTTTATTTACATTTCCATAGGTTTCCCCAGCATCGCACCCGGCAGACGACTGACCCCCTCTACCCACCTAACCAACAACTCCCCCCTTCCAAAACATTTTAATTTCCCAACTTTCCCACCAATTACTTACATTCGCTCGGCCANATTTCCCAACTTTCCCACCAATTACTTACATTCGCTCGGCCAATCAGTCGGTTGGCTTCTACTCCCTCCACTCCTTCCAATATATTTAATTGTCCAATTACTCGTATTCGCTCGATCCCCTCCAACCCCACTCATTATTCTCATTGGTTAATTACTCACCCACACCAATGATTCCCATTGACTAATTACTCACGTTCGCTTGCTCCCCTTCACCCACACAAATTACGTTCGCTTGACCCCCTTACCACCTCACATTTGCTCATTCCGTCGTATGCGGCAATCTTGGTGGTCTTTTCGTTTGTCGTTTGTTTACTTAAAACCTTGGTGGCGCAAATGTATTAATTTCCCAATTACCCGCCAGGCAGTGCTAATTTCTCGATTTAGCCACCAGGTGAGCTNTGGTGGCGCAAATGTATTAATTTCCCAATTACCCGCCAGGCAGTGCTAATTTCTCGATTTAGCCACCAGGTGAGCTGACGTTCTGCCTTGCCTATGCTAAACAGGCCATCTTGTATTTTTTGTTGGTCATTTGTTTATATTTTCAACAACTAGGTGGCGCTTGTGTATTAATTACCGATTTCGTCACCAGGCGAGCTGTCAATCTAGCCACCAGGTAGCAAACATATTTATGTTTTTTAAAGTATAGATGGTGCTGTCGATGTCAATTTTAGGCAAAGTAATTTTCAAACGAAGTGATTTTAGGCCAATTGCATTTAGACCAAAAACTTTTAGGCCCCGTATCATTTAGGTCATGTGACTTTAAAGCCGAATAACCTTTTGGAAAATGAATGTTTCTTGCAATTTTATGCTAAATGACGTTTAGGCATAGGGACGCTCTTCCACTTGTATCNCTTTTGGAAAATGAATGTTTCTTGCAATTTTATGCTAAATGACGTTTAGGCATAGGGACGCTCTTCCACTTGTATTAGTAGGAATTATATTAATAGGTAGAAGGGGTATGTAGCACCATGTGCAGGTAGCGGCAGGAAAGTGAACTACTGTAACTGCCCAGTGTGTACGGGACAGTGGGCGGTGCCTCGTTAGCAAACGCGACCCCTCTCTCAGCACCTCGAGACTTAATGGANCTTTTGGAAAATGAATGTTTCTTGCAATTTTATGCTAAATGACGTTTAGGCATAGGGACGCTCTTCCACTTGTATCAGTAGGAATTATATTAATAGGTAGAAGGGGTATGTAGCACCATGTGCAGGTAGCGGCAGGAAAGTGAACTACTGTAACTGGCCAGTGTGTACGGGACAGTGGGCGGTGCCTCGTTAGCAAACGCGACCCCTCTCTCAGCACCTCGAGACTTAATGAANCCAGTGTGTACGGGACAGTGGGCGGTGCCTCGTTAGCAAACGCGACCCCTCTCTCAGCACCTCGAGACTTAATGAAAATATCCGCCACGAGAAGCGAGAGCGGGCTAGCTCGGCGCTCGGTTTGCGCCGGTCCTGATTGCGAACGCTCGCACGCACGGCGTGTGTCCTCGGGAGATTGCCGCACCAATCCAATTACACTCGCCCCGTATCAAACGCGGTTTTAATTGTTTTAGCGCTCGGCAGCGGTGCGGCCGGGTCGGGATGCCTCGCCAATGCGAGGCGACAAGACACGCACTGCGGCTTGAAGACCTCTTTGCCTTAACGCGCCCACCGACCGGAGAGAGGGGCGCTTGTGCTCCGACAGGCGCGTGCAACAAGCCAGCAAGGAACAGTACACGCGCTGATTCCACTTATCTAGCAAGAACCCCGAGGATTTCACCAATTCTCTCCGTTTCAAAACACACTTCAAGCACTCGTTATTTCGATGTAACAATATGATTGGATCGCACTCAGAGCCCGCGGGGCCACGGGGGTTAAGCGGTTAGCCTGCTCGCCTCCCACCAAGGCGAATCGGGTTAAATAACCGGCCGGGCCACTCGCGAATTTTCGCATGCGGGAATCGTGCTGGACGATGCCGCTGGTCAGCGGGTTTTCTCGGGGATCTCCTGTTTCTTCCTCCCCTTATTTCCGGCGCCACTCCATGCTTATCTCAATCACCCTCATCTGCTTTAAAGACTTAGTTGATAAGGGCCGCCTTTGTCTCTTCGCTTACTCAGTCAGGTCGTGTTTTATAGTCTGCCACACGAACGACTGCAATTTTTTTTTTACAGTTCTGAAAGTAAAGGCTGTTCATGTTAATTCGAGCACTTTTGAAATCAACCTCTGAATAANAATTTTTTTTTTACAGTTCTGAAAGTAAAGGCTGTTCATGTTAATTCGAGCACTTTTGAAATCAACCTCTGAATAATGTCACTGCCGCTAACTGCGTATATGTTAGCAATTGGCACACTGAGCACTGACTGGCAAGTCAAGTTGGTAACTACGGGGGAAAGTAGTTCCATCCCTTAACGTTGAATTTAAAGTGTTATGTAAACATTAATTAATTTTTAAATGATTTATTTTGCTTTCTGTTTATTTCAATGAATGTACATATATGAATTACCAATCTCTTTGAATATTTACTTTTGAAATTATTCCAGAGTTGAACTTGACCGGCGCATAAACCAATTGAGCAGACCCAGGGCGATGTTAGTCGTACATGTGGTTGAAGAATACACATTGTCCACACAAGTAGATACTAATCAGGGCTTTCAAAGTGCTCAGTTTACCGTGAACAGCATATAGTCGTGTGTGTAGTTATTTTCACGGAAAATATTTTTTGTTTGCATAGTAGGCAGGATGACCATCAGCTGAGTGTGTTTATGTTAACATCATCTGTGAGGAGGAGGATATATCGCTGTTTCCATGGAAACTGATGTATACAGGTATGCCGTCAGAAATGTAAAAAAAAAAATAGTACTTGTGTGTGAGACAGGTTATATAACTGGGCGGACTAGATATATGCCCAGGGCGCCTCGTAGGAAAAAGAAGTTTGTAAAAATGTATTTTCCTTACTTTAAATAAACATTATGTTCAAGTGTTTTTGTTAAATCGAATCCAATACTTTTTTCACTGAGATTTGAGGATGTTTATATGAGAACAGACTTTATCTGCGAGTTGAATCGTTTTAAGAAGTTAAGTAATGCCGAGTTCTTGAAGCGTGTTACTAAAAAACACAATTATCAATTTAAAGTATTGTAATAAAAGTACCAAAAATTAATGTTACGCTTGCCCAGAGCGCCTTCGCTTACACTAGGCACCTGACCGACNTTGAATATTTACTTTTGAAATTATTCCAGAGTTGAACTTGACCGGCGCATAAACCAATTGAGCAGACCCAGGGCGATGTTAGTCGTACATGTGGTTGAAGAATACACATTGTCCACACAAGTAGATACTAATCAGGGCTTTCAAAGTGCTCAGTTTACCGTGAACAGCATATAGTCGTGTGTGTAGTTATTTTCACGGAAAATATTTTTTGTTTGCATAGTAGGCAGGATGACCATCAGCTGAGTGTGTTTATGTTAACATCATCTGTGAGGAGGAGGATATATCGCTGTTTCCATGGAAACTGATGTATACAGGTATGCCGTCAGAAATGTAAAAAAAAAAATAGTACTTGTGTGTGAGACAGGCTATATAACTGGGCGGACTAGATATATGCCCAGGGCGCCTCGTAGGAAAAAGAAGTTTGTAAAAATGTATTTTCCTTACTTTAAATAAACATTATGTTCAAGTGTTTTTGTTAAATCGAATCCAATACTTTTTTCACTGAGATTTGAGGATGTTTATATGAGAACAGACTTTATCTGCGAGTTGAATCGTTTTAAGAAGTTAAGTAANTTTCACTGAGATTTGAGGATGTTTATATGAGAACAGACTTTATCTGCGAGTTGAATCGTTTTAAGAAGTTAAGTAGTGCCGAGTTCTTGAAGCGTGTTACTAAAAAACACAATTATCAATTTAAATTATTGTAATAAAAGTACCAAAAATTAATGTTACGCTTGCCCAGAGCGCCTTCGCTTACACTAGGCACCTGATCGACGTTCTTTAGGAACGCCCAATTTGACTGCGAGCTAGCATTGAGCAAGAGGCAGTGTTGTAACGGAGTTAGGGGCCCGCCTTCTTGAAGCTTATTTCCTCTTTTGAAGCCGAGAAGTGTGGGAGTGATAAGGGCTACGTTGTCAAGCGCATCAAGTGTGCCATCGCCACTAAGCACAAGGCTCCGAACTGGCGTGCAGTGTTCTCGACGTACTGCAGGTAGGCTACCTTTGGGACTTTCAGCGGTGACCTAGTAAATACAGGGTGATTGTAAAATCATGGGACAAACATTGAGAGGTGGTAGAGCTCACTAAAACAAACAATTATTGCATAGGAATATATGGGCGGGAGTAAAGCGTTGAAGCACAAACACAAAAATAACACATGAAATGCAACACATTGTTTATTTACGTCACCGCTAAATGCCTTTTTTACAGCTANTAGGGCGGGAGTGAAGCGTTGAGGCACAAACACAAAAATAACACATGAAATGCAACACATTGTTTATTTACGTCACCGCTAAATGCCTTTTTTACAGCTATGTTTATAATAATTGCTCAAAATTGCTACCACCAACAGTAATGCAAGCTTGGTAACGTCGGTGGAGTGATTGGCGAACAGACTCAAATACGCCGGGTATTTCACGCACGCCACCATTGTCAGCCAATCACGCCATATGTAGAGGTCGCCAAGCATTCGTGACTGTTGGTGGATGCATTTCCAGCAACTGTTTTAACCTTTTCTTTACGGAATCACTCGTGAAGTATGCTGCTAATGAACATTTTATGTTTCCGTTAAAGTGTTATGTTATTGTGTTTGTGCCTCAACGCGTCACTTCCGCTTATATATTCCTTTACAATAATTGTTTTTTTTTCAGTGAGCTCTACAACCCCTCATTGTTTGTGTCATGAATTTTTAATTATCCTGTATATTGGCGCAAAGTCTGCTGCAATACTAAGTGCAGGGCCCTCGGGTTTTTTTGTATGCATCTGGAGTTGGAGTGCTGAGGGATGATTTTTCTAATGTGCGTGACGTCTTGAACGCACCTCATATGCCTCNTATGCATCTGGAGTTGGAGTGCTGAGGGATGATTTTTCTAATGTGCGTGACGTCTTGAACGCACCTCATATGCCTCGTCTGAAGTATGTGTTGTTTTTGTAGATTAGCACATCTGACACACCTTCGATAGCTTCGTCAGCCAACTTGTACTTCAAAAACTCTTAAACGCAGTTCAAGTATCAGGTGGGGAGGTCCCTTAAGCTTGTTGCCTGGTTTGAAAGGAGTTGAGAAATTGGTATAGGGAAATATATGTTAATGAATACAGTTTCTGGCGTTCCGTTTAAAAATAGATATATACGTCTTGGGACTTTTCCGAGCACAAAAATACGTGCTTCTTTGCTTTCAAAGCCTTTTGTAACATTATTGTATAACCTGTTTCTAAAAAATTTAGAAAAATAATTGTTTAAATAAACTATTAATGAAAAACAAATTATTACATTTACGTAGACAAAGAGCTTTAGAGTATTATCTCTCATGCTAAGGTTTTTGTTTCAAGTTTAAATATTTGAAATTGGCTACAAAAACAAATTTTCGTTAACATGTTTTTCCCTATACTAAATTCTGCCTGCTTTCAAACCAGGCGACGGCCTTAAGAGATCAAAGGAGAACAAAGGCTTTTCAATGTGGCAGCAACCAATAAACCAGCCATAGTCNCAGGCGACGGCCTTAAGAGATCAAAGGAGAACAAAGGCTTTTCAATGTGGCAGCAACCAATAAACCAGCCATAGTCTTTCAAGTGTGTAGAGGACTTTACAGGATAGCCTGCTGGGAAATGAATAAACGAAAATTTCGAGGATCAATTCCGTGCACGCTAGTACGCAAGCGTCTGGCGATGAGGTCGTACCAGGGATGCATTAGTTACTCACCTCTAGCAGCGTTGGCTTTATCAGCCAAACAGGAAATGCATTTGAGGCTCGTTTAATAGCTTAATGCCTTGTTTATATGGCTTTATTATAAATTTCAATGCAGAAACTTACACACATGGTTGAGGCGCAGTTTGATGGCATGAGTGGCTTAGGCAAATTTAGAATAAAAGATAAATAACCATTGAAGGAAAATATAATTAAATATATGTTAATGTGTTCATTCCCTTAAAACTCTGTATAACGCCTGGTTCACGTGTACAAGCCCATAACACCGAACAGTAGGGGCAGAAAACCAGAATAGCCAATCAGACACCGCTCTCGTTTTCCGCATGAGCAACGCCGAAAATTTGAGCTCACGCTGAAATTTCTGCTTGCGGAAAGGGCAGGCTTCGTCGGTTCCCCAGAAACCACTTGTTTCATATATTTTATACCACTAATATGTTGGATAAAAAACGTGTTACTAAGTAATAGTACCGAATAGTTGAAAGTATGTTTTATAATGAAATACGTAAACGTTAAAATAGTAGTTTGAAAACGAGCCACTAGAAAGCGCTAAAGTTAAAGTATTTTTGGAAGTATAAAACATACCTTCAATCTCATAGAAATAATTTAGTAAATACACATTACAGGATGAAATTAATAAAATAGAGTATAGAAATTTACAGGGTCTAGTTTGCTGTCCAACACTGATTCTGGAATATCGATATTTAAAAAAAAAGAACAATACAGTATAATCGTAAACAGCTTGCAAGAAAGCAGTAAAACGGTAACGCAGAAAAATATGCTTACATGTGAAAAACCATATGTTATGTCCGCTTTTCCTGCTGACGTGATCAGTGTAAATGTGAAACAAGTAGAATAATTTTTTTTAAATCTTATAAATTGAGAATTATAAATTGAAGTTGTGAGAGTATCCTGCTTGCGAAGGGAAGCATTATTTTTAGGCTTACAAAAGCGAAGAAATATTCGTATAATTTAAAAATGTTTTTCACCCGACCTTCAGAGCCAGAGGAATCTCACGATCCTATTTAGTGACTGGAAAAGCAATTTTTTTTACATCCCGTTGTACTTTTATGCGAAATAAAAAAAGTGTGTTCTTTAATTAAATTATGTAAATGTTTGACAACGCCCCAAGAAAGGTGAGTTGAGGTGATTATTTCGTACTTAACACCGTGCATATTAGAAGAGGGATAAATAGACGTTGTTCGTATGACATATCATTTTTATGTATTTTGTTTTATGGTGACTAAATATTGAAGTTATATACATGTTTGAGGAGGGATTTTATTTTATTGGTTCAAGACTACAAAGAAATATAATCTTTTGGCGAGGATGGTCCAATTTATTGTTAAGTCACTCAAATACAATATACGACTAACGTGTAGGTATCGTTGCCATATGTACACTGAAACAAAAAAACGGGTATAGGCGTGCGTATGAAATAACAGAGGTATGGAACCAATAAGAGTAACGCGATGCGGTCGGCAGCTAGATCTGATACTGCTGCTACAATGGCAGGTTATCAAGATTGAAGAAGTGAGTTTGAACGTTGTTTAATAGTCGGTGCACGAGAGATGGGACATAGCATCACCGAGGTAGCGATAAAATTTGGATGTTCACGTACAACCATTTCACGAGTGTACAGTGAATATCGGGAATCCGGTAAAACATCACATCTTCGACATCGCTGCAGCTGGAAAAATGTCGTGAAAGAACGGGTCAAACGACGACTGACGAGGATCATTAAACGTGACAGACGTGCAACGCTTTCTCAAATTGGCGCAGATTGGATTTGTGGACTGCCCTGCAGGATTCATGGTGTGAATTGCTTCCTGCATACCTTCAGACATTAGTCGAGTCCATGCCACGTCGTCTTGCGGCACTTCTGCGTGCTCGGGGGGCACTACACGATATTAAGCAGGTATACCAGTTTTTTTGCTCATCAGTGTATAATCAGCGTGAAGCGACGAACGCCGAACTGTATTTTGAGGCTGTTCTTCTTGGCTTAGGTCCACGCGCAGACTCCGTTCAAAGTGTTGCCGGCGTGTGTTGCAGTTTCACGGTGGCGTCATTGTCGCGAATACCGTGCCTTCGGAGCTACGTTTCGCAAACTATAATTGTTGCAACATATTTTGTGTTCTTCCCCTGGAATGTACACCGACGCGTCACTGCAGTTTCCTTAGCTTGTTCGCGTCGAGTGCTTCACAACAACAGGATGTCATAAAAACACTTTCAGATATACCAACAATAAACGTGTGAACAAAACATTTATTTTTAACTTTTGAGAGTGTAGTAAAACCGATTCGNTTTCAGATATACCAACAATAAACGTGTGAACAAAACATTTATTTTTAACTTTTGAGAGTGTAGTAAAACCGATTCGGTCACACGTTAATTTCTGAGTTTATGTGTTGCAAAAACGTATTTTATTTTTGTATAGACTGCACTGGTGTTTCAGCACTTATTTTACAACCCGTGATAAACGTGTTGCAGGCTCTATGATATCCACATTAACCATTCATCTCTTAGAGGAGTAGAAAATTCCACAATTATGACATTTGTATCTTTATTTAGTACGCATGTAATGTAATATTTTAACCGTCAAATTATTAGCTTCACATATATACTTAAAAATTAAAAATTTGCCGCTGTTATTTCACACACTATATACAATAAAAAACTTGCAGTAATCATATAAATGAAAAAATATCGATGAGATATTTATTTAATGACTCACGTAAAGGTGACGTTCCCTCAAAAATATATACTAATTGCAAATAAATATTTGGATATTTATACTAACTAATGTTTATAAATAGTCAAGAAAAATTATTTTTGTCAAGCACGTCTCTAAATTATCTCAGACAATCTGATAAACCACTTTTTGTTTAACCCTATGTAATCTACTCAACTAATTTTTTTTTGCGCCAAACCGTTATTTCTTCGTTTCAAAAAAACATTTTACAAAAAACTACGGAAAAGCAAAATTTTTCCTTTTTGAGAAAAATGTAAAGTATTACAGAAAGTTCTGTTACCTATACTTACTTTCTTATTTTCTCCCACTGTATGAAATTTTTTTTTCCGCATTCACGAATGTTCGTCGTACATAACGTTGAGGGCTTAACTTTTTCCTAAACATAATTCCCTACATCACTTATCCTATCACAGAAATCCAGTAACTAAGCAGCAGTGTTAAAATAATGAATCACTAATATATTGACACACGAGACTGAAAAAAATATTGCAAAACATAACAACAACTATATTTTTATCAGTAACAATACCAAAGAGAAGTCTAGTTGTAATGCTTGGACAGGCCTGCATTTTGAGTTCGAAGTGTGTGATACTATTTGCCGTGAACGGAGACATGTGTCTGTGGAAAACTAGAATTCAGAAAATGCAACTGAATTACCCGCGGTACCATTCCTGACGATCCTAAAATACGAACTGTAATAATTCTCCCGTATGTTTCGCCCTATTCTAGAAGTGATTGTAATTTATGCCTGAACTATGCTATATTAAACAGCCCAACCAACAGAACATTCCTCATTTTCTTATAATAAATGAACGATTGTGGGTTATTAGATTTTAATAAGTAAGCATTCGCATCTACTTTATCGTAGTCACCGTCTGGAATACGTTAGTTAATGTTGGCAGTAAGTCAAAAAGTTACATAAAAAAAGCTTCAATTGTAACTGTAATGTTTGATTAAATTATAAATAATATTATTTTAATTTAAATTTTTACTTTCTAATGTAATAATTCGCACCAATACAACACATACATAGACGTGTATGTATTTAAGTACCTCACAAAATTGCCACTCTCAGAGAAAGTACAAACAGCAAACAAAAGGAATAAAGTAACACAAGGAAGGATTTCCAAAAAGGCGAAATAACAGATAAACAACTGTGGCACTGGAGTGTAAAAGAAACGATCCTTATAGGTCAAATATTGTCAAATACTGATCCATAAAGAATATGATTATACCGAACAAATTTGTATTGGAGTCCCACTATCAGCAATGTTAAAAGAGATTCGTTGAGAAGGTGAACACATGTTTTTTCGAATCTGCGTGTGTTCTGACTCGTTATTTGAACACAGAAACTTAGTTAAAGTTGTTTTAGAATACTTTTTTTAAATAGAAGTTCCGCAACTTCGATTGTAATGTTAGATATCAGCACACGAGAATGCTGACTAAACAAGGTTGTTGTGGCAATAATAAAAGATATTCAGCTCAAAACAACTTAATTTAAAACAAGTCGTCGTAGAGCATTAGAGTACTGCGAAACTAAGAATGCAGAGCTACAATTTAAGCATGTGTAAGTAACAACCCTCATTTTTAAAGTAACAATACTCTAACTGTAATAACTATTATTTTTGTTTCTCGCAATGGAGGGGATGGGGCAGTTACTTTCAGTGTTATGTTTAGCCAACTTGTTTCCTAGAGTTTTGAAACATAATTTGATAAAACTTTAGGTTAGCATATGAATTTGCCAAACTTACTGAATGTTTTCCAAACTGACCTCTTGGTGGGCCCGTGAACGCTATTGGATCCACCTGAAGTATATGTGCATTCGTTTCTCACCGGTTATGACTATTTGGCATTTTGTTGCATAAAGTTATATTCGTTATACATTTTCTATGTTGCTTAGAAAATAACATGGCAATTTTTAGTCCTGTGGATATAAAGCTTAGACCGAAGTTCATGGTACGTCCGGTAAATTAAACTTTAAGACATCTTGTTGCACTTACTTGTATCTCTTAAGGTGTTTGAAATGATAAAATTGTTTTTTCTGATTAAGTTTTTACTTAAATGTATATCTACATTAAAATCTAATAAGAAGTTTAACATCTGTATGGTACATATCATCAGAAAGAAAATATATATTTACTATTGTAACAAGTGTAGGTACCGAAATAAAGAATATGTTTTGGACATTTAAAACATTGCTATGTCTCTAAAAAATAGTTAAATAACACAAAGAAAAAGCTTGGATTATTTCAGTGTATCACGTAAGGTTAATTTCTAATTAAGTTATGGACCGGTTTTTATCTGTATAGCAGTATTTGTAATTTTTTTTACTTAATGAATAATGACACTACATATTAATAGTTAAGATATTTCAAGTTACTCAGAGAAATATATTTNTTTCAGTTATACCAACAATAAACGTGTGAACAAAACATTTATTTTTAACTTTTGAGAGTGTAGTAAAACCGATTCTGTCACACGTTAATTTCTGAGTTTATGTGTTGCAAAAACGTTTTTTATTTTTGTATAGACTGCACTGGTGTTTCAGCACTTATTTTACAACCCGTGATAAACGTGTTGCAGGCTCTATGATATCCACATTAACCATTCATATCTTAGAGGAGTAGAAAATTCCACAATTATGACATTTGTATCTTTATTTAGTACGCATGTAATGTAATATTTTAACCGTCAAATTATTAGCTTCACACATATACTTAAAAATTAAAGATTTGTCGCTGTTATTTCACACACTATATACAATAAAAAACTTGCAGTAATCATATAAATGAAAAAATATCGATGAGATATTTATTTAATGACTCACGTAAAGGTGACGTTCCCTCAAAAATAAATATTAATTACAAAGAAATATTTGGATATTTATACTAACTAATGTTTATACATAGTCAACAAATTATTTTTGTCAAGCACGTCTCTAAATTATCTCAGACAATCTGATAAACCACTTTTTGTTTAACCCTTTGTAATCTACTCAACTAATTTTTTTTGCGCCAAACCGTTATTTCTTCGTTTCAAAAAAACATTTTACAAAAAACTACGGAAAAGCAAAATTTTTGCTTTTTGAGAAAAATGTAAAGTATTACAGAAAGTTCTGTTACCTATACTTACTTTCTTATTTTCTCCCACTGCATGAAATTTTTTTTTCCGCATTCACGAATGTTCGTCGTACATAACGTTGAGGGCTTAACTTTTTCCTAAACATAATTCCCTACATCACTTATCCTATCACAGAAATCCAGTAACTAAGCAGCAGTGTTAAAATAATGAATCACTAATATATTGACACACGAGACTGAAAAAAATATTGCAAAACATAACAACAACTATATTTTTATCAGTAACAATACCAAAGAGAAGTCTAGTTGTAATGCGTGGACAGGCCTGCATTTTGAGTTCGAAGTATGTGATACGATTTGCCGTGAACGGAGAGATGTGTCTGTGGAAAACTAGAATTCAGAAAATGCAACTGAATTATCTGCGGTACCATTCCTGACGATCCTAAAATATGAACTGAAATAATTCTCCCGTATGTTTCGCCCTATTCTAGAAGTGATTGTAATTTATGCCTGAACTATGCTATATTAAACAGCTCAACCAACAGAACATTCCTCATTTTCTTATAATAAACGAACGATTGTGGGTTATTAGATTTTAATAAGTAAGCATTCGCATCTACTTTATCGTAGTCACCGTCTGGAATACGTTAGTTAATGTTGGCAGTTAGTCAAAAAGTTACATAAAAAAGCTTCAATAGTAACTGTAATGTTTGATTAAATTATAAATAATATTATTTTAATTTAAATTTTTACTTTCTAATGTAATAATTCGCACCAATACAACACATACATAGACGTGTATGTATTTAAGTACCTCACAAAATTGCCACTCTCAGAGAAAGTACAAACAGCAAACAAAAGGAATAAAGTAACACAAGGAAGGATTTCCAAAAAGGCGAAATAACAGATAAACAACTGTGGCACTGGAGTGTAAAAGAAACGATCCTTATAGGTCAAATATTGTCAAATACTGATCCATAAAGAATATGATTATACCGAACAAATTTGTATTGGAGTCCCACTAGCAGCAATGTTAAAAGAGATTCGTTGAGAAGGTGAACACGTGATTTTTCGAATCTGCGTGTGTTCTGACTCGTTATTTGAACACAGAAACTTAGTTAAAGTTGTTTTAGAATACTTTTTTTAAATAGAAGTTCCGCAACTTCGATCGTAATGTTAGATATCAGCACACGAGAATGCTGACTAAAGAAGGTTGTTGTGGCAATAATAAAAGAGATTCAGCTCAAAACAACTTAATTTAAAACAAGTCGTCGTAGAGCATTAGAGTACTGCGAAACTAAGAATGCAGAGCTACAATTTAAGCATGTATAAGTAACAACCCTCATTTTTAAAGTAACAATACTCTAACTGTAATAACTATTATTTTTGTTTCTCGCAATGGAGGGGATGGGGCAGTTACTTTCAGTGTTATGTTTAGCCAACTTGTTTCCTAGAGTTTTGAAACATAATTTGATAAAACTTTAGGTTAGCATATGAATTTGCCAAACTTACTGACTGTTTTCCAAACTGACCTCTTGGTGGACCCGTGAACGCTATTGGATCCACCTGAAGTATATGTGCATTCGTTTCTCACCGGTTATCACTATTTGGCATTTTGTTGCATAAAGTTATATTCGTTATACATTTTCTATGTTGCTTAGAAAATAACATGGCAATTTTTAGTCCTGTGGATATAAAGCTTAGACCGAAGTTCATGGTACGTCCGGTAAATTAAACTTTAAGACATCTTGTTGCACTTACTTGTATCTCTTAAGGTGTTTGAAATGATAAAATTGTTTTTCTGATAAAGTTTTTACTTTAAATGTATATCTACATTTAAATCTAATAAGAAGTTTAACATCTGTATGGTACATATCATCAGAAAGAAAATATATATTTACTATTGTAACAAGTGTAGGTACCGAAATAAAGACAATGTTTTGGACATTTAAAACATTGCTTTGTCTCTAAAAAATAGTTAAATAACACAAAGAAAAAGCTTGGATTATTTCAGTGTATCACGTAAGGTTAATTTATATTTAAGTTATGGACCGGTTTTTATCTGTATAGCAGTATTTGTTATTTTTTTTACTTAATGAATAATGACACTACATATTAATAGTTAAGATATTTCAAGTTACTCAGAGAAATATATTTTACTGAAAGCGAAAACATAATGCGATTGATTTGTGAAATATCTAAATCTTATTCTTAAATTTGAACTTAAGATTTTAAGTTAAGGAAACAAGCACTCTTGCCTCATACAAAAATACCGTCGAAGTGTTTTACCTCTGAAAATGATAACTGCACTTTGAATATCGCATTTCGTAAATCGCGGGCTGCACACCGCGTGAAGGCAGAGCGAGTTACCCTGTTGCTGCACGCAGCAGGTCAATTAAGCAACCCTCGCTCGACGTGTCATCATGCATACATCAACCGGCTGGTGTGATGAATTACCCCCAACCGCTCCACGTCCCTCACCTATCCCCCCTTCCCGTAGTCTAAACCGCCAGTCACGTTGCCACCCCTCCCCCTCCCATTACACCATTCTTGGACGGGCGCTCCCATTGCTGTTCTTTAATCACCTGGCGCGTCCGCCGACACCCTGTGTTATGACCTTGTACCCAACTTGAAATGCAACGAGGAGGGGGGGGGAGCGGCTCTAGTCCACACGTCTCCAACACTGCCGCGGTAACTCGTCCCCCGGGGATCAGCTTATCACCAAACAACCGCGTGCTAATGAGCAACTCGGCGACGAGCACCATGTTAATATAACTTCGACGAATTGTTTTGCCTCATGACAAACTTCAAGCACTTGTTCTCTTACTTTGCTCTTTAATGCCTTCTGCGAGTGTGAGTAATTAACAAACAGGAAGGAATAGAGTGACCACTTCACGAGCAAGTCACTTCTCAGTGTAGCAATAGCCAGTGGCGGACACAAAAGGGGGAGGGGGCACGAGGGCTTCATTTTACACTGGATAAATTGAGATTTCTTCTCAAAACAAGTGCATGGTAAAGAAAGAATTATAAATACATACCGTATACTTAGTACAATAATGAGAAATGTTAAGATGCGTTTACATAGCCTATCTAATAAGTACTGTCACTTATGCGTAGCAGGATAACTGCTTACTGGTAAGCGTGTTGTTTGATCGTAGAGCACTGCGTCCCACGCATCAAGTAGACCCCGTCGTAATACGCGTGTGGAATATAAATCCGCCACTGGCTATAGCAAATGAAATTAAACCACAGTTTCTGGGGTATATTTAGAACTGGCAATAACTATCTGCCGCGGTACGAATTCACAGCATTTACGGGTCCCCAATTACGATTGCCACATTTAGGTTGTTTTGTCTATAATTTGTTTTTAAACTTTAAATTTATCGGAAATAATCTTTTATAACTGTGTCAATAGAAACACAAATTTATGCAATCAGAAATAGACTATATAATAGTTTTATTTAGTTTGGACCCAATATTATACTTTTTGAGGACGACACAAATTGACTAGCGCTAAATGCAATATTCGAGTGAGCTGTCTGTGTAAAGATAAATGCATCGCGGCAGATGTGACAGGTTTTACAAGCCATCTTATTCTTTGAGTAATTGTCTAGATAGAGCTTATTACTCGGATCCCGATACAGTTCAGCAAATAGTAAAAAATAAAAATTTTAGTTTTGTCTTCAAGCACTGAAAGAAAAATATTGTTGTAGGAACCATAATTCTGTAGCCTATTTGGCTCAATTCTCACTGATTCAAGTTTAGAGTGTAACAATCTGTTATGTTGCCTTAACTGAGCAGTGTGGTGGCCCCAGCAAAAATGTATGGTAATCCTGACTATCAACTCTGTTGTCTTTACTGAGTGGCATGGTAGTCCTAGCCATCTTGTGTTGTCTATTGTGATTTTCCCGTCGGTTGATAGGATGCGCTGGTATATGTACTTATTTTCCATAACTTGAAAAATTCCTTGTGGAAGCAGGCAGCCTCGAACTGCCTGAACTTGTGTTGATAGACGGACACCTTAGACCACTCGGTTATTATATCTTTTACGAGATTCAGGTTATTTAAATGTATTTGTTTTACATTGTTAGATTTTTCAAAAGCATTGCATGTAACGTTTTTGCAGACGAATCTCGACGCGATGAATTCACATATGATTTAGCTTATTTATTTAATAAAATAAACTTTCCTTTATGTTACTTATATTACACAACATTGGGTGCCATCTGATATAAAAATGTTTTTACTTGTAATGTTTGTGTGAACAGGTTTTCCTTTCACATCAGATAGTTTGTTGTACCAATAAAAATATATGGCTTTAGTAACTTAATTTTTATGTGATGTTTGTTTAAGTGATATACGTCTTTTAAAAACAAATAGGGTATTCCAGCATAATTAATGCTATTATTGCATTAAACTTCTAAAATGGTGTTGACTGTACACACTTTAAAGGGTGCACAGTACATTCACACATTATCAACAACATCCACTAAATAAACATTACTTCACAAAAGCAAAATTTACCTATTTATCTTCTGCATTGTCAATTATTTGAGTTCTTTAAATTTTTAAATCATTAGAGGTTGCCTTTAACAGTCCTCGACACTGCAGTAATTACTATACTTGTTTGTTAACACTACAATTCTAGTTCTGTAATCTTTTAACAAAATCATAGGGTACCGCTTACAGTCCGCGACACTGTTGTTGTAATTACCATACTTGTTTGTTAACTCTACAATACCAGTTCTGTAATCTTAACGGAATCAGATGGTTTCTCTAACAGTCCACGGCACTGTTGTAATTACCATTCTTCTTTGTTAACTCTGCAATACTAGCTCTGTTGTCTTAACAGAATCAGTCGGTTTCTCCGACAGTCCACGACACTGTTGTACCTACCACTATTTTCTGTAACCTTTTGAAAATAAAACGATGTCATTTCTACAGAAAATTCTGTTGCATTTACCAAACAGCAATGTTGGGTTACAATATCTTGTTAAGTTATCGTAAAAATAATGTCAGATTGTGTTCACAACTATCTGTATAGTTGCTACTACAGAGTACACTGTTCCTGCTACAGAAAAGATGGTTCCCACAACAAAATAACTTTTAACAATATTTATATTGTTCTTCTAACTATTTGTATTGTAAACTGTTACAGAAAATTCTGTTAATGGTACTTATATTTAGTTTTCGCCACCATAAAATGGCATTACAGAACTGTTCTGTTAAATTCCCTCTGCTGATTTCTTTCAGTGAGAGCAAAGAAATTTACATATAAATGTGCACAGGGGAACACAGGTCGGAACGGCTTAGCAGGGCACAACGGAATAGAAGTTTTTTATTTATTGAATGGTACTGGAACCTAGCGGATAGAAGTAGAACTAATTCGACAAGTCGGGAAGAAGCTAAGGCAGCCATTGTGATTCCGTTTGCAAGGTAGTTTCAGAGTGAATGAGCAACGTCGATCTGTTTGCAAGTGGTTTTGCAAATTTGAAAGAATTTTCACAAAAGGTAAGCCGATTACAGTTATGTGTAATATCTTAAATGCTATTTACTCTTAGCACACACGCGATTAGCTATAGTTCGTTGATATTTGTTTGCTAAACTGATAGAGTTTGGAATCCGGTAAAAATATATAACCTTATACGCGACTGTGGGGTGAAACGGGATGGGCGGAACGGAATAATTTCCCATTCCGCCCCACTATAGTTAACGTTACAACGAGGCTCAAAAAAAATATTATTTGGCTATTTCAGATGGTCAGAAATTACGTAATGAAAACAGATAACCAAAAAGGGGGATTTAGATACAATGCAATTGGCAATTCGCAAGTCGTCGCAGCAGCTTAACGTACCGAAATTTGGGGACTTTTCTAAAACAAAGAAAGAGTCTCTAGTTCTCTTCATTCTAGACGGCCATTCGACCCACACATAAAACCTCCAACTGATGGAAATGACGAAAGAAAATGGATTCGTGTTTCTCTGTTTTCTGCCCCACACCTCCCATAGGCTCCAGTCCCTCGACGTTACCATTTTTGAAACCTTTAAGCCTCTACTACTGGGATGAAATGAAATAAAGATTTAGGTGCAATCCAGCAAATGATGTTGCCCTATTCCAGGTGTCTTCAATCTTTGATGCAGCATTTTTACATGCTGCTAAGACATGTTACAACAAATGCCATCAACGGTTTTCAGAAAACAGGACTTTGGCTTCCTGATACTGTTGTGTTTTTGGATTCAGATTACCTACCTGCAGCTGCCACGGACATTCAGTTGTATGACGGTGAATGCCCTTCAACAAACCCTCTCAGCAGGCCCCTCAACTGTGACTGAAACACCTTCCAACAAACCCAAGACGCATGAAGATTTGAATAAAGAATCTACACCTGGGTGCTCCCATTGGGTGTCAAATGAGCCTGAGATTGTAATATCAATTCTTATGATTGAAGAAAATGTGAAGAGCACTAAAAGAAAAAACAGAAAACAGCTGTTTCGACCGAATCTCCATATAATAATGAACTGGAAATAGCTCTCAAAAATAAAGAAGAGAGTGAAAAACAAAAAAGTAGAAAAGAGAAAGGCGAAAAAAGAAACAATTTGGAAAAATGTATTTTACACTAAATATAACGATAAAGATACGAAAAAAAATGTCAAGAAAGCTATGAACACAAATGTAAAAGGGGAAAAGAACATTACCGAAGATGATAAATGACTTCATTGTGGGCATTTTTACTGCACAAGAGATGAAGGCTGGGTCTCGTGCCACAGTTGTCCTAACTGGGCCCATAACTCGTGTAGGGGCATGGACGGGGACGATGACGAAGCAGTCTTCGTATGTGGACGTTGTGAATGGTTTCCGGTTTTTACGGTTTTTTTTTGCTTATTTCTATTATTAATTAGTTTTATTTTACTTTCTACTATTCCTAATTTGTCCCATTTCACGCGATGTATTGCAGTTGTATTGACAGTGAAGATGACGAAAAAATCTTCGAATGAGAAAATGTAAAGAGTTTCTTGTTTTTAAAATGACCTACGTGAGGCATAACGGGACAAATGAAACAATATTTTCCACAATTCAAAAATAATATTATTAATGATATATTTTTAATTTAGTTTTACATCTTTTTCTATACAAACTATACTTTCATTGGTAACAAGACTGAGTCTTGGTACTTGAGAGACTTGAGTCACTCACGCTAAATAACTATGTATAACTCATTTTTATGTTCGTATTCCTACTCACCAAACGGCTAACATCACCAATGACAAAACTTCCTCACTTTGGATGTTCACTGTTCATCATTCGTAAAACCACATAATAATTCAATACCTTTTCCTTGGAGTACGGTTATTATACAATTACTTCATTATTATCAAGTTCAACATATCCTGTGACGGAGGAGACAGGATACACTCTCGTTTTAAGTAGTACTCGTCTACTTCGGCTCTGTGCACCAAAACAGCGGATATGAATATTTTCATTGAGGCACTTCAGTGAAACGATCACTTTTCCTCAGTTCAGCAATCTGTTGTTGGAAACTTATATATTACAAGTATATTTGAATTTCAAGGTTGCCGACTGTATTACACAGTTGTTTCTGAACAAAAAAAATGTGTTAAAAAAATTTTAAATTTGGTGAAATATTTTACTAAATTTCAATAATTAATTCAAATTGCAGTTTTACTAAAATATATTTAAATCGACATATTTTTTTAAGAACGAGTACTGTATTCATATTTATTGACAATATTGATAGTAAACCGTAAAAAAGGAGAAAGAGCAGTTTTTTTTCATTTCTAATACAAATTCATGTTTTCTAAATAACTAGCGAAAGTTTCCTTAATCGTAAACCCTTTGTCGACAGCAAGACAGATGGAGCAAGCTGTTGAGAGAAGCAGTTACGGGGAAGAAATCGTCCGTTGTCTGTAGTGATGAATCATACGAGAATTCACCTGGAGCGATTTCGGGAGACAATAGGAATGCCAAAATTAGGATGGGAATTGAACTTAGTTCCATCTGAATGTAAATCCATGGATTTGCTTCTGCGTTGCCTCACTCGGTACGTTTACTGTGAAATAATGTTCAGTGAGAAATTATGTTTACTGTGGAATGATGTTTAGTGTGAAATTATGTTTACTGATAAATAATGTATTTTTCACATTTATAGAATTAATCGCACTTTTATCTCGTACGTAACACTTCTGATGTGTATTCAGTAAATAAGTCACAAGTGATTCCGAATTACAACCATTAGTTAAAATTTTATGGTATACAAATAAACCTCTGATTTAAGAATGAGACACTTTATATAAAAAAACAAAACGACATGTATTTTATGAGTTCTCAATTAAGGTTTCATTTTTCAAATATTCTACAAAATTGTGTGCAAATTCGGTTTGTGCCTAATAGCCTACGAATCACAAACATAAGAACATAAGAGATCTTAAAGAATTCGATAAAACGTAGACGATAGTAACATTAATTTTCTTACCGTTTCGTCACTTCCAAAAGCCTGCAGGAAGGTTTGTGGACTATCACTAAAAATAAACACTGTGAGCGAAACAATCGCACCCCCAAGTTCATTACTAGTGTTTTTAAAATAAATAAACTACATTTTTCTCATATTTGCTTACCTATATATAAGCGCTGTAAGTATTTCAGCACTAGGAACCACAGCTAGTAAACAAAAACGAAATTTGCTCATTGTATGAAAGAAGGCATTATATATAATTATGTATTAAACTTAATCATTGTATTCCTTTTTTTATATTTTAATATAAAGACATGCAATTAGGTGTTTCACAAAGGTTATTAGTACACGGTGAAAATGATTACAGCTTGTAATTACGTAATATACCTACTGCCATAATCACTGAAGTGTAAAAATTCCTCTCACAGTTAGACAGTGTGTATGTGTGTCGAAAGATACGTTACATATTCATTTATAAGACAAACGTGAAGACTTGAGAAGATCACACGCATTTTTTTCGTCCCCTACAGAAAAACTTTTTTATGATTCATCACAACCGAAAAAAAAAACAATGACAGTAAAGACACCGCTAAATAGTTTGCCCAAATTATTATTTTATTTGTAGTAGTACGTATAACCACCAGGAGAAAATATGTCGACGTTTGGACAAAACCGTTGAGAATATATTTTGTAGTTTATTCAAGAAATACATTTTAAACTTACAGTTTTATATAGTTAAGATTACTAACATCACTTAGTTCGCACGTAGCTCTTAGTTATTGTGAACAAATAACTAATACGTAATTTACCAAATATTTTACATTGTCTGTAACATAATGTAAAATAATAGATTTAAAAATTTTCAAATGTACATTATGCTGCTTACAATTTATAAATAAATGTAATGTGCCACATTTTATTAATTTTAAACAAAAATATATTCCATCTACTAATGGGCTTAAAACTACCCATTGGCTAGATTCGGTTTAGGAGTGGTAGGTTTGAACTTAATAGGACTGCATTAATAATTTTCATATAAGGAAACACGCATGAATGAAAGCTTTCATATGCAAAGTGATGTACATATATTAATAAAATACATCAATAACAGCAATAATATTAGTTTATTGCAGGCTTCATCGGATGTTTAAAACTAATTATATAGTTGCTCTAAATAGTGCTGCGAAAGCACTTTTGTAATAATCGACTTTTCGCCACACTCAACTGTAAAAATGTTTAGTTCAAAAAGACTGAACGAAAAGCTAGGATATATATGCTGAGTTCTCATTCAGGCTACCAGGACCTTTGTGTAATTGTGTTGTTTTCGATTAGCAAACGAACCTAAGACGCAGTATGTTGAAAACTGAACCGTGAGTGTTGGCATTTGTAATTAAGGTTTTGTTTGGAACAGAGCCTGAGAGAGAAAGAGAGAGAAGAGAGAGAGAGAAACATGATAAGAAAACCAACTTAACTCGTTTTGTATCTCTGGAGTTAAAATGCTCATCACTAGATGTGTGGTTGTTTGTAAAACTATAATATAAAGTTTTTTTAAAAATATGTATTAATGGTAAGTAAATTTATTTCAACGTAAATTTTTGTGGCATTTACGACGTAACTTTTTTTAGTTATTTATGGCGAATAAAGGCTGTTCACGGTACACTGAGCACATTTGAAATTAATAATTTAAAAATAAAACCACCCGTAACTAGACGTTTTCTACAGTACCCCCAAGCGTGCAGGTTCCAAGCTAAGTTGGCCGCAAAATATTAAAAAATGTTCTTAATACTTGACGTTATATTGCGAGTGTGATGTTTACGTAAGTGTGAATAAACCGCGAATATACTATAGCATCCATCTGCCTGCATACATATACCCGCGGGCAGACGTGGATTGTGCGCTGACTAATGCGGCGTCGTGAAGATGTGCAGTTGTGTGTCACGGAATATGTCATTTCTGTCTTTACATTCTTTAGATAATGCGTCCTACAAGAAAACATTCCTTGAATGTCTTCAATAAGTTCACGAGTACCTTGTAATTCCCAGCTATCGGTAAAGTAAATTCAACTACCAAAAACAGCTGTTGTAAAATAAACTCGTACGATACAAGAGGTACCACGCAAGTTGCTTGTCTTGTAGAGAGTAGGGTTGGTGTTTTAGCACGATCACCAAGATATGACTCTTTCCCATACCTGTGGGAATCACACTGGACGATACCGCTGGTCGGCGAGTTTACTCGGAGATCTCCTGTTTCCCCCGCCCTTGCATTCCGGCACTGCTCCATACTCATCTCGCTTCACCCTCATTGGCTCTCAATACCACTACGTCAAGGGCGACCCAAATCTCGTCACTCACACTCTTTGACACACCAGCATAGTGTTGTTCGTGTTTTCTATCGAATACGCGTCGTTTGTCCTAAAATCGTTAATCCTAATCATAGGACAAACAAATTTAGGACAAATAATTTTAAAGTAAATGTATTTTAAATCAAATGGTTTTATAGAAAATTTATTTTAGGACAAACTACTTTAGGACAAACGGTTTTAGAACAAACGGAATTAAAGAAAACATATTTTATGATAAACGCCTTTAGAACAAATAACTTGAGGACCAATTATTTTTCACGTAACACATCGATTTTAGGACAAACAATTTTAGGACAAATGCTTTTACAGAAAATGTAATTTAGGACAAATGACTTTAAAACAAATGCTTTTAAGATAAACGTAATTAAACTGAACAGATTTTAGTACAAAAGACTTTAGGCAAATGATTTTAGGACAAACTATTTTAGAGGAAACGTATTTTAGGACAAACGCTTTTCGCACAAACGATTTTAGGACAAACATCTTTAGGACAAACGATATTAGAGAAAACGTATTTTATGATCAAGAACTTTATGACAAATATAAATAGGGTAATTGTTTTAGGACAGTATATGAAGAATAAATAATGGCCCTTACCATACTACCACCTTTACTTTCTAACCAAAAGCAATTAATATGTATAATACTAAAGTTTCGTCAACGAAGCTTTAGGTTTTCCATCACGGCCGTCGCAACAGTCACTTGGGTTTCGACAACTGGCACTCCTAGCGGTGCTTGGCAGAACCAGCTGAACATTTCCGGCCCCTGCCTCCACGACCTCGTGACTGTTCACCTGTTCGTCTATTCATTAACTTAGTGACTTTGAGCAGCATGATTATTTTTCATGAAGGCAATGATTCCTGCCAGAAAGAGGCAATTCTCAAGGGGAAAAAATACTATAACGTGTCCGAGAAACCGAACAAAAGTTCTTTATTATAGTTTTCGAGTAAGCAGGTTTCAACTGCAGCAGCGTGTCCACTTGATATATATATACAGTATAAACAATAAATTGTCATTATTGTAATTGTAGTAGTCGAGGGAGGATGTAGGGTCTATAATAAACAGCATAGTAATAAGACATTTTGATTTGACACGCCTCTCCGTCACTGACATCAAATGGTTGCTATCTGCATTGAACTTTTTCTTGACATTGAGGAATATATATGATTTTACACCACAATTTCTTTAAAAAGTGCTGGTTTTACTAAAAAAAAACATTTTATCTTTAAAAACTCCTCACAAACATAAAAAAAAACTTTTACTGAATAATTTACACTTTTTTACATTGAAGCTCATTTTAAAAGTGGCCGTCCGGGTCTGCATGAGTTCGAACAGAACGATGACATATTTTTTGTGAGTCTTTGGGATAGCAGATAAGGCTCGCAATATTGGAAAACGTCACTCAACAGCGGTCATGTTTGACTTCTGGATGAATTTCAACTCGTTTTAATCGTAACAATTAAACGGGTAAATCAAGAAAAATCTGAGAAAATCAGAAAAATTAAGAAACCAGAAAAAAATTTAAAAAATAACACAAAAATTAATAATTACTTTTTTTTATTTTTTTGTTGGCAGCAAGCAACGGGCAACTGATATATATCACAACGCCATTCCTCCCTTCCAGTTGGCCATAATATATCTTGTGACCACTTACCACCCGACCATATTTTTGTTCGCATCCGTAATTTTATTTTTATTGTATGCTTTAGACCAACATACGTAGGTTCAGAGTTATTTATTTAGGACCGTTTTATAGGTAAGACGAATATGACGTCATATAATTGCCTTGTAACTGAACCAAAAACAATTGTCCGTAGCTGTAAATGATCAGCTAAATCGAGGGTCCCGCAAGACACCTTCGCTACTATTTGTTCTTTCTCTTTACACATACTTTTTAGGTATATGCTTTATTCATTATAGAGAACATCATTTCAGGTCTTGTGTGTCCTTCTGCAATGCTCATCATGGCATTGTTCTTGGTTAGGGTAGTTACATTCGAACAATATATTTTTTAGAGGTACGTGGTTTTCTAGATCTTGTGTAATTCAATTTTTTAAATAATTTTTCATAGCATTCTGAATTGTACAAATGTATTTGGTCCTATATGAGGTTTTCCGTACAACATATGGCTTCAGACTATCGCAAAAAGACGATGCCGATTCCATCAACCCAAACTCATTGACATTCGGTTTGCCTTGAACATAATTAGGTTTTGGGTTGTGCGTGTATACTGGCGGACATTCTTGCGAAATTCATCACTGCAGATTTTTTCTTATTATTGAATGTGACATAACTCTTGAATATAAGCACTTACTTAGAATAAACAAGTGCCAAGTGCACCAGCTGTCACTTATTTATACATCTATGATTTATCTCAAGCCGTCTTTCAATATATCTTATAGTGAAGTTCTTGCCACAGTAGCGACACTGTTTTACAATTTACAGCTGTTTCGATAAAATATGACATTTTTATACCTTTTATTGATTCATTATAAGAAGATCTGAAATAGATTTTAAAAGTATATTAAAACAAGGCTACGACTAATCAGAAATTTTGTGCAAGATTTTAATGATGTATTTAAAGAAATGTTTCGTGTCGAAAAACTAAAATTATGGGTATGTAACATGTGGTTTTAAATATATATTCCACATTATTTATCAAACCCAATAAAATATTAATGTATGTGAAAAATGGTAAATTCAAAGTTAATATTGTTCATTAGATAACGGTAACCAAAAAATTTGGGAAAAAAATATATTTATTAAATTAAATAATAGCATTTCTTTTGCAATAATAATACAAAAAAAACTGGTGCATGCACTCTTCTGAATATTTTCGTGGAGTTCCAGCAGGTGATTTATGCTTTGCAATAACTTGAAAATGAAGTGAGTGTGTTAGTGTAGAGATTTGAGCGGCTTTTAACATCGAGGTCCTGAACGCTGACGAGGGTGAAGTGAGGTGAGTATGGAGCAGCACTGGAATGAAGAGGTTAGGGAAACGGGAGATCCCCGATAAAATGAACTAAGATTTGTCATAATAGTTTCATCTAGGGCTTCAGACCTCTCTTATCTGCGCATACATTCTTTTAAAACAAGTAAGCAACAAAAAATTCCTCGAATACGCGATGGCAAATGTTACAAATTCGTACTATTGCGGGGCATATTGCACAACTGTCTTACCGTACTGATTTGGGAAAATGGAACTGATGATAATTGTAAGTTCGGAGTGACCTCATGAACACACTTGGGCAAAGAGAAAGACATAGACCAAGGTTAGTTTCTTTTTTTTAATTAGTATCTACGGGTGCCAGAATTTATCTAGGCGAGTTTTGAGTTTCGGTGCGATGCTGCGGGTTTTTTTGTGTGTGAGGGATGGTGGGGGGAAGGGGGGGTGACGAATGTGGGGAAAGGCAGATGCTTGTATACCCGGTAGCTGTGTAATAGTTGTTGTAAAAAACTTATGAGCTTAAGTTCCAGAGTGCGCCTGAAAACGGAGAGAAGCGATGTCACCAAGGTCACGGTCAAGTTGTAAATAACAGACTCCTTAATATAATAAAAAATATCAGTGAGGTGACGACGAAACACGAAAACATGAATATTTGAGTTTCTTGAAAAGACAATTGCAAAAGCAACCAATTAAATAACGACGTTAGCGAAGTTCTTCTCGGAATGTGCCAGCCAGTAAAGAGCGACCAAATGAACCACACGACTCTTCAGGGAAGGTCTTGTGTTATTATATACATAGTCAAATATTAATTTTAAATTTAGCTGGGCATGGTATACAAATATTTTTTTTCCAAATACAATACTGAGAAGCTTAAGAGATATAGCTGACCTCATAAGATTTGAAAAGCACTCAATAAATTTTAACTAACAGCCATGGCGTAAATTCTAGATGGGGATAAAACGGCGATGGAATGCAAAGACAAATTTAACACAAGTACATTCAGAAAACCCGGAAACGGCAATATCCTCACCTTGGTTGGAGGAGTGGGGGTTTTATCCAATTTACACCTGTATTTTTAGTTACTGTATTACACAATTCTCAAACTCATTCCACCAAAGGAATCAGGCTACGGCCTCGCTTGCGACAAGCACGCCGCTCAGTGAGAGCTTTATGTGAAATAGGCGGGGAAAATTATGAGCGTTGATGTTCGTAATAACATGGCTTTGTGTGGCTTAGATACAGACTTTCTGACAAGTTTACCTTCCACACAAACGAAATACAATTTTTTAATGGCATTGTTAAGGTAAAAATGTTTGACTAAAAGTATTTTATATAATTTTTTATTTATAAGTGTATTTCATTCCCTTCGAGGATATATTAGCTTACTTTCCTTTTGTAATAAAGTCGTGTGATANTTTTATTTATAAGTGTATTTCATTCCCTTCGAGGATATATTAGCTTACTTTCCTTTTGTAATAAAGTCGTGTGATATAATATTCCTGCCTGTTTTGTAAATTGGTATGTTAATCTGTGTGCATGTGCATGCAAACCCTTTAAATATTAAATTGCATTAAAATAAGCTGAACAAGAGCATAGTTCATAAGACGACTGTTAAGAGTGAAATATAATTATTATCCTGCGACTCTTCTGTAGTTCGCCAAAACTGGTGACCAGACACTAGCACGTAACCTAGGCTTGTACTGGTAAAGTCTACAGTAACTTGGGAAATACACATCGAGTAGGAAAAATGCTTTACAAGATGTATTTCNGGCTTGTACTGGTAAAGTCTACAGTAACTTGGGAAATACACATCGAGTAGGAAAAATGCTTTACAAGATGTATTTCAACAATTTCTACAAACTCCGACTTGTTATTTAATACGGAAACTTAAGAAAAAAACTTATGTACCACATTACTATTAGTTAAGAATGTTATAAGGTACTTGCGGTTCAGTTACAAATCGGTGAATAGTAATTTGTAGGACGGAGATCTTACATCTTTGGAAACGCTATTAGTTATCATCCGCTTTCATTAAGAAAATAGTGTTTGCGCCATATTTTGGCATGAAACTTTTTAACGCTAAACTGTAAGTGATTAGTTAAGACAAATTATGAAACACCGCACGTAAATCAACAGAAAAGGCGTTCTTGTGGAAACACTGCCATGCGAACCGTATTCGAGAAACACTTGCGAATCTTTCAAAAGGGGCCGAGTGGTCTGATAGGTAGGCAATACACACACATGACTTTTGACTGAACGATACACGAGCGAAAAACGAATAGCGCTCGCTGTATTTTAAATGTTCATGGTATCGTGTGCTTGATGTGAGTCAAGGTGTGTTGAATTAATGAATGTTGATGGAAGGTTGATGTATTATGCAGCACCAAGGGGGTAAAAAAGTAGAAATGCATTGTGATTATAAATGAACACAGGGCAGTTAATACTGCATTGAACGAATGCATTCACAAAGTAAGTGAACTAACAACAAAGCTAACAGGAACTGTTTAAAGGTCCTGCCATGATCTTTAATACAGGAATTGTTTGTTCCCTATCTGTCAGGCCACTTATCATCGGTTTTGGAATGTCCGCATTGATTTCTTTTAAAAGGGTTACCTGAGGGTGTTCTATTAAGATGAGGTTTAATAGAAGTGAAACTCAGTGTGATTCTGCCTCCAGAGATGGATGTCAGCTACAGAAAGTGTAACGCCTGTAGGTAGGCAGCAAGTCTTCCTGACAGTTATGTGCCTGTCCAGGAGGGGAAAGGAGAGTGACAATGCGCGAGACCCAGGTGCCCGGGAATAATGCCCTGTCACTCAGCAGCTTATCACTTCTTGCGAAGCACCTTACTGGATTATCTGGGAAAGCAGCCCCGCATGAGAGTTTGGCTTCCTTTCGTATGTCTGTAGATTATTTCGCAAATATTTGCAAGTTCCTCATATTCCATAGAATGGAACTTATTCTGAAGTACAAGTAAATTGCGGATCGTAAATCAGTGGCATAGTTCTACTGATGGGCGAAAAGCGATACGACACTAACAGTCTTATTTTATGTTGACAGCACTATCTATCTATATAATGGCCAATGTGTACCACTGGGTGATTTTAAATTACCAGCAAATTCCGTTTTAGCGGCGCACCTCTATAACCAAATTTTGTTGGTGAGCGTATTACGAGTATAAAATTAAGAAAAACCAGTTTTGGTTATTATACAACCCGAATGCAAAGGCTAATAGTTTATGTTTAGTAAACAATATTCTGATATGCATGTGACTGCTACACTTCGTGCCATGGCAACTTCATCCCCGTTTATTGTTTCCAAGAAGTAAAGCGGCTTCTGATAAGCAGAAAAGTGAATGATAATCGTACCCCTGGACACATTTTCGTGAGCAAAGACCAGCTAGTTCGCCATGGCAGTTAGAATTCGAACAAAGCACAGGTGTGACAGGAGCTACTTTCGGCGTCAGAAAGGTGTTCGATGTGCAACCGCGACCACCGCAGGCAACATAGATGACAAGAAGTGATTGATTCTGCATTTATTAATATTTGGGATGGATCGAATTATGACTACAACGATGTTTGAGTGATCTAAATTAAAATACAATTTCTATATATTTAAACTCATAATAAATATACCAGAATGCTAAATAACAATAAGTTGCTGATATAACTAATGAGCCTACTTTCCTGAACATAGGTGCAATTAAATTTTTAATAATTTCTTAAAAGCTGAGTTGGTAGAAAGAACTTGGCTTCCCTTCGCAATAACTTTAAAAATGAGACCAGAAACGTATGCAACAGCAGTTAGACAATAACAAATACACACGTGCCTTACCAGAGACTTCAACCCAGGAAACCTCATACTAGCTGGCGTGCAATCCACTGCATTAAGGAAGTCGGATTCGATGCATTAACTTCGGATTTAATCAGTCTAATATTTAGAATGATAGGATTTACTAACCTAAAATTTTAACACGGCCTTAATTTTGAAATAAGTGACAGAGCCACATAAAACATGTTTGTTTGCATGGCCTACTGTAGCGCTACTTGTGTGAATAATTTTATGGAAATAGGTTGTTCGGTCCATGAGATATGACAAGAAAAACTTTATTTTGTTATTTGACGTAATCGTACAAAATTGCCAGAAAAGAGGTTATATTTACGATGCTTCTAATGTATACTGTATACATAGAAGTTTGGTATAATTGGGTTAAATTGATTAATACGTATGACAAACGTAACTAAATGATTTATTAAGCTGCCATTTTGTACACCGTTGTCTGACCAATTTAAGTCATGAAAGTTTACACAGCCTTCTGTAGCATTTATTGTGTGCACAATTTGGTTCAAATCTATTAAAAATATTCCAGTGTAACATTTGGTGGGAATCGTTTGATTGGTCCTCATGACGTGACATAAAACCTCCATTATTTTCACGTGGCAATATTCATAAATGGAGGATAAAAAAGTAAGGAAGTAGCAATTTTGATGATGGTATAATGACAATATACAAAGTTAAGTTAAAACAGATTACGTAGTTTCGTTGAAATTGCCCACAATACTAAAATTATTTTATAGCCACCATTCTGAAAATCATTTTGTCCTACTTAAAAAATACAGGTATTTTTTAAGCCTACCACAGTACATCTACGCCAACTTTTGTAGGAATTGGTTGATTGTATCCCGAGATACCAGTTAAAATAATTATTTTTGGGAGGGTTTTAAGTAATAAGGACGATTTTAAACAGTAATTAGAAGTTGTCATCGCCAATATTATTCGTCTTTGTCGAATTTTAAATCCATTTAAAAGAGTTTCCATCTCACAAATGTATAATCAAGATGGAGGCTTCCTTTTTGGTTTCTTCCTCAACTGACACCTCGTTTCAAGTAGTAGCCACGGGGAGCGCCCTACGTTCTGAAACTGCGACGTGGTTGGCCAGGTACGAAAGTCAGTGTGGAGCATACCACGAAAAATAAGACGTGACTTATTACCAAACCTGTTAAGAAATCAGTCCGTTGATTGTGGAAAATGCCATGCCGGGTCCCATGCTAGCCGATATATTGGCCACTATGGTGGACCTTGAACAAGCTTTTACGGAATCTGGTATTGTGTTATACGGTCTTTAGGATTTCGACACGTACTTGTACCGAGCAGAGTTTTCCTCCCAGGTCGTGTGTGTTTCGTGCGCTTGCGAATAAAGTAACAAAAGACCCAAAGATAACTTTATTAGGATGAACTTTTTTCTGAACATTACGTTTATATCCAAACAATAATATTCCTGAAATGATTATGTAGTTTGAGTTAATGTGTGCGTCCGATTGTGCATGTGCATTCTCAATGATTTGTCTTGAAAATATTTATTTCACATAAATTTAACAAAATAGCTGGTAAATGCTAATTTCTACTGACAGCAACTGCCTTACAAGAGTAGTGTCCGTAACCGCTAGTCTGCAAATGAAAGGTAAATATTTAGGTACATTTTTCCTTCGTTCACATGCTCGCCAAATTTATTCAGCATTAAAATTTTTAATGGCGTGTTTCCTCATATTTATATTACACAAACTGTCGTATTATTATAACGGTAAAAATTTGTTATCACCGTTTACTCGGTGTCTAAGGTAAGTGACCATTGTAGCAAAACCTATCTCGTCAATATTATAACATTAGAAGTAGAAAGGTATATATCAAGCAGATTTTGATAATCTAAAGAGCAATTGCTATATTAATAAATTTGTCATTATAATGGTGATATATTTTATTAAAAGTGTAGCTATTTATAAAAATCATACATTTGTTACGACAAAAGCATAAACAATTTTAAATAATCATTTTATACAGAACATTTTACGATATTGATGAATATTAGTAGTTTAGTATTGCGACGTGGAAACTGCACTTCGTTAAAAAAATTCAGTTCCGGAAAACTTTTTTCCGCAACGCACTAACAAACATTTTGCTTTTCTTTTAAATTAACTGAAACAGATACGCACGGCCATTTACTTGACGTGAAATCGAAGATATAATGTTAAACGCTTTCTTTCGCCAGTTAGCTTTACTTTGTCCGGATAATACAGTAAACTGCAATGTTTGTTTTTTTAAATTGACGAGTTTAGCGATTTCTTGATTAACACAAAATGTCTTTTCAGTTTTTGTCATTTCACAGGATATTAAGGAAAGTGTACAGTTACATTAAGCTTTGTGATGTCAAGGTTTTTGGGAACTATATGTTCAGTTGGGATTAGCTGCCATAGTTTTCTTGAATTTAAAAATCCATATTCTTTTGGGAATGTGCTTACTTGTCGTCCTCTATACCTAGTGAAATGCAAGTGGCATTACCGGTCTGCATAAAATAACAACACATAGAAAACTTACTTAAATAACATTTAGTTACGGTTGAACATTGCGGGTTTATTTTTACCACCGAACTTTTAAGAATGAAAATGGCAACTTTGGAATAAGCGCAGCAGCTAATGAGCTCATTGCAGCATGGCCGTAAGGCAAGAGTACAGGCCGCATTTACAGTCTTTGTAGCTGGCACTAACGGTTTTTGCGTCTGTTAGACACGTCGTGCCTAAAATAGGTTAAGTGCCATATCATCGGTGCACTAGAAATACTCCAGGTGTAAGACTACGAGAGTACGCAACAACGAACCTGTATGAAGTAACAAAAACAAGCTGAAATATCTACCATTTGTATTCGTCATCGTTTAGTTCAATTTGTTTACTATATTTCACCCACGTCTTACACAATGAATGCCTTACAGGCTTCGCGGTGGGCAGGTTAAAAAGATATCCTTTAGCTGGTGAAAGTTCTCCAGGCGAGGCGTAAAGCTTTGTGTCGTGCAGTCAACAGCGGTACACGAGTGGGTGTTTGGCTCCGAAAGCCATTATCAAAGGTGGTCCGTTGGATAGTTCCCACGCTGGCATTTGTTGATGCACCAGCATTGAAATCTGCGCCAATTGTATGAAGGGTTGCACGTCCGTCACGTTTAATGATTCTCGTCAGTCGTCGTTTGTCCCGTTCTTTCACGATCTTTTTCCGGCTGCAGCGATGTCGAAGATTTGATGTTTTACCGGATTCCAGATATTCACGGTACATTCGTGAAATGGTCTTACGCGAACATCCAAATGTTATCGCTACCTTGAAGATGCTTTGTCCCATCTCTCGTGCGCCGACTGTAACACCACGTTCAAACTCACTTAAATCTTGATAACCTGCCATTGTAGCAGCAGTAACCGATCTTGAAACTTTTCCAGACTCTTATTTTCTTATATAAGCACTGCCGACCGCATCGCGTTACTCTGATTGGTTCCATACCTCTGTTAATTGCATACGCACGCCTATACCAGTTTTTTTGGCTCTCCAGTGTATTTGGACTATTAATAGCATACAAAAATAAATCAGCGAAGGAACATTGTTATCAATATTTATTTATGTACGGCCATATATGAACGGGCATACTGTAAAAGTTAGTACATTTATAGAAACATTGCCATGACAAATCTCGTAGGAAATTTTATTTCCTACAAATAAGGGCATTTTTAACATAAAAAAATGTTATTTTATATACGTACCACGTACTGTTCAACTTACAGCCATTACTTATAACTGCCTTATTCTGAAAAAAAAATTTTTAGATCGCATGGTTTTTGCAGAATGACATATCAAAATCCTAATGTAACTATTTTAGAAAGGTACAGAAAACTCCCAATAAAATAAGATGCCAAGTGTTTCTTTAATATATCTATAAATTATGCACAGAAGTGTTTTTGTAGTTTTAAAAATTTGTTGAATATAAAGAAATTCTTTAATTTTTTTTATTTTATGCTGGCTTTAAATTTTAATAAATAGATTATTGATAAACATACGTTTAAATGCTTTAGGACAAAATATTTCGGATACACTTTTTTAATTTCCTGCAAATAGTTTTATTTATTGTATTTGTACATTACAAAAAAGTAAAATTTTGACTTTGATGTTTTATTTTCCAAAACCATGCAGTCTAAAAATGTTTTTTCTAAAGAAGATGTAGTCACCAATAACGCCTAAAATTCAAAAATATATGCTTCAAATATAAAATAACACATTTTTCCTTGGCCAACATCCTTTAGTTAAACACCATAGTTCTATATTGAAGCATGCTTGAGTGGGCGGGTCGAAACAAATAAATCGCCACAGTAGTTCATCGTTTATCATTTTCGTGTTTCTAATTTTTATTTCACGTCGGCATTCGTCTTGTCTCCCGTTTAACTATCAATTTTAAAACATCAACGTGTACAGAAACAAATGATAATAAATAACAGATGCTTAACATTAAGATTGCCAACCATGTTTTTCAGTTCTAGTTTTCATGAAACTGAAGGTGGGCTTTTGAACGTGACAAGTAGGTAAGCAATATGTCATATTTTAATGAAAAAAGTTGCGCGGGACGATCTACAGCGTGCCTGAAAATTCGTCGCAAAAATTTGTCGGGTACGTCTGAAGTAACAAATGTATTAGCTTCTCCTAATCAAGGCTGGGATTCAAATTTCTACTCCCTTTTCAACAGCTCTCAGCATGGCCACGGCTTTACTGGATCGCCGTTTGCAACGTCCCATTTAATTTTAAGCATGCTCTTTCTGCTGCATACTTGTAGGTTAAAAGGGAACTGTGAATATTTATATCTTATACCTCACAAATCCTCGGCTAAAACAAACATTAATTCTCGAGCGAAAAATAAATGATGCATGGATCTCATCGTTAGAGGGAACATAAAGACACGTTTTCAGGAGCGTTCACTGTCGTGTATCCGTAAAATGCATATCGGAAATTATTACTTTTTTCCTCCCACGTGCGCGTACCGTCAATTTGCGATTTCCGATTCGTTGCCTGTCGCTTTGAAGTCCCGTATCAAATACCCTTTAGCTCTCACAGGTATGAGTCTCTCACAGCCTCCGTCCCCCTCCCCCTTCCCAACATGTCAGCACGCTAGGTCATTCCAATTCACCCGGTCTAAAGGGAAGGCCGGAGTGTGAGGTGAGGGTGGTTCCGGGAAAAGGGTTTACGAGTAAAAAGGGGCGATAGGTTCACGGAGTCGCAATTAAAAACAAGTGTGCGCCAGCCAGCTTTGTATTGACATCGAGAGGTAAAAAGCTGAAATTTGATAGGCTACTTTTTTTTCTGTACGCGTGACGTCCGGCATATTTTCTGGACGGGCCAAAAGCGCTGCTTGTCGTTGAAGCTTCGTCAAGGGAGGTTTGTCGCGCGGGGTTGACGCACGTTGTTGGACGGAAGAAGCGCCATCAATGCCTCATGTCACGTCCCTACGCTTTGACCGCGTAGCGAGGCAAATTAAACAGTCGCTGGATAATTAAACAAAGTACGTTCAGACTCAGCCTTCGACGAAGGCAAAGTGAAACCTCTGATTAACAGAAATGACCAAGTTTCGTACTTTGAGTTAAGGCGGGACGTACAATGTGAAACACTTTCCAATAAATTTCGTAATCTTTAACGAAACGTTTTTACCTACACATCATTGTATGAAAAAAATGTATCATAAATAAATACTACCATACACGCACTGTTAATCTGAATCCGCGAGAATTTCGCTATTTACATCAGCTAAGACTATCATGTGACTTACTCAAGTTACTTCTGTCAGTTTTACTAATGAATTAGTGAAAAAATTCCAGCTTTAATTCAAACCATTTTATTTGCTTTTTTTCAGTGATATATTTTTTGACTGGTGGAACAGTTAATCGAAGTGTTTCAAGTGAAATAACAAGACATAACGTAATAAGCCCCATAATATATATAAAAAAAATTTTATGTGAGTTTTACCTTTAATAATACAATTTTACAAGGCAACATTAACAGTCAGTCTTTCATTTCGTTTCTACGTCATTCATTTCATTTTCACGTAATCATCAGAGCTCTCGGTTTTAAAGTTTAAACTGCATAAAATATGGTAAAGAGATCGTAGTCACAAGTACTATGTGTTTTAACAATCACAATGTTACCAATTTAATTTAAAAACGAAAAGAAAAAGCAGACAATTGAAAGCTTTATATTTTCGATAAGAAATATAATACATTTATTTCACCCATACACGTAACGTAAGCGTGGTAGTTCTATTGGTAATATTGCGTACTAGACGCAGATATTGTGGGTTAAAATTCTGGAAACCTAAAGATTTTTTAACCTTTTTTAATTTTCGTAATACTGCATAATATATACAGTCACTATCGGAAATAAGTTTATTTATCGTAATTATTTCGTTAAATTCAATGAAAAAAACTACTTAACTCGCCGTACGCTGTTGGCTGTCACTTCAACCAGTGAAATTGTTCCACTGAAACAACTAGTGGTTTTCCACCGATTCTAAGTATTACCATTTTCGCTGATTCGAATAGTTGAATTTCAGTGCAAATAAGTGGTTTTACACTTATTCGAAATAAGAGTGAGTGCAATTTATTTTGTTTTGTGCCTTTGTCTCTTTCTTGAACAAAGTAGGAAAGCTGGCATGGCTGTATGCAAAAAATGTTTACCACTCATCCTTTCTTATAACGAGTATATAACAATGTGTTAGATTCGTTTAACAATATGGCAATTCGTAAATTTCAACAACTGGCAGTCCTGGCAAGCTGTAATACGCAATCTGTTTCTAATCCCGTATTATAAACACCTGTGGCTCGTGATGTGGTTTGCGTAGGTTTTGAATACTAATCCTTACTCGGAAACGTAATGTGCTGCAAGGAAAACCAAATTAAGTCACATTTTTCGATTTGTAGCTTTTTTTTATGTGAAACAATGTTACTGACATGAATTTGAGTTACAGTAATAAAATGTTTCCATTAATTTGTTCGTTCCCTTATTGGTTGCATGTTCCAGCTGTACGTTCCCGTCGTTGCATCCTGATTCGCTACGCAATCTTCTCGACGTGCTGTCCGCCAACGTCGTTACAAACATTGTAACTATTTAGTATGTACCGGTTTACTTTTAAAACGATGCGTGGTACATGTTGGATCTCGTGTTGCGGGTCCGGAATCTGTAACATCATATTCCCACGTCTTAAATGCATCCCGTAAATGAAACCTCTCCGCGTATTCTTACTCGTTATGCGGTACGTACCCGGACTTGAGTAACTATGCAAAACGATTTACTACTCAGTCTCCTCGTCAAAACCTAGCGATTTGTAAAACAAATTAGCAACAACATTTATACAAGTCTATCGGGATTGACATGTTTCTTTGGAATATACTCACCTCTCAAGACCGCGATATTAAAAACTGTCCAGATATCTCCACACTCTCCACTCTTTGGAATATACACTTTCGTCAAGCCAAAACCAGCACATTTATGGCATAGAAATAAATCTTTTGTAGAACAGAAAATTAAAATTTATCACTTACGAATTTTTTAAAAAAAAATATGCCATACTCAGAGCCCGAATAATCTTATATTAATTTTGAAGCAAGTAGGATTTTAAGACTCCTCTGTGTACTCAGCCAGTACTCTTCGTTCATTGGCTGTAGCCTCCGTGCAGAGGATGGGGTTACACTCTTACTTTCACTGAGAATAAAGTACCTTAAGGCGTCCACAAAACGTTTTGTTGGCATTCGCCCTATCAACGATTTTGAGGAGAACACAAGTTTTTTACTAGTCACCACTTAACATTTATGTTTACTTATAATGCATACTGTGGTATTTTGGTACTGTGAATAACAACATAACATTTTGTAGCAGCCACAATATATTTTTTCCAGTGGTGTTGGTTACATGTTCCTTAGTCACCCAGGAAGTGTCACATAAATACCAGCTGTTTAATCGAAATCTTACAAGAAATGTGAACAGCCAACTATTCACGTCTACCGTGCCAGCGTGCATGGGACCAAATAGTTATGAACTATTTTCCCTTTACATATTACTTCTCTACCGGTTTTCATACAAGAATGTATTCGTGTGTTTACACGTAGAGTCCATTCCCGGTTTCTTCTAATGTTCTGAAAAGAACCTTTGAAAAATCACCCAAGGAGTAACACGTCAACCTGTTTNCTGAAAAGAACCTTTGAAAAATCACCCAAGGAGTAACAAGTCAACCTGTTTTTTTCAATATCTTGTATACCAAAAATATATAATAACACTGCGACTATCTTTAAAATATTGTATTCTTGAATAAATGAAACTTTTACCTAGTATATTCCATAACTTGTAATATTTATTTCGTATTCAATACGAATTAAAAGCAGTGAGAGCAGCGATGTTTTAGCAACGGCTAGTAAGAAATAGTTCACAGTTAAAATATTGTTTTAAGCAAGATTTGTTATCATATTTGTAAATTAAATGTTGCCTATTAAAAAATTTAAATATTTAAGTAGCCCTGATGGAATCATTACATTTTTACAGTTTGAAATATCAGCGCAAAATACGGTGCGTAGGCCATAATGATATTGTGTATTTTTTTTCCACCTAGGAATAAACTTTAAATAGGCTGTCGGCGGAGAGGAGCTTGTCGCTCTCTCTCTCTCTCTCTCTCTCTCTCTCTCGGGAAGTTTCGCACCGGTAGTCGTAGGAGGAAAATTATTCCATGTTTTAAATTTTAGCATATTTCACACTTATTAGAGTAAAAATTATGATATTTGAATGTGTAATTTACATCTGAAAAGAGATTNTTTTAGCATATTTCACACTTATTAGAGTAAAAATTATGATATTTGAATGTGTAATTTACATCTGAAAAGAGATTTTAATTTTTGAAAACTTATGATAATATATATTGATGTGACAGCGAGAGGGTTACAAATCCAAAGTTGACAGAAGTCGCACCTGGTGAG
>NQII01003685.1:0-197525 GCA_002778355.1 Clitarchus hookeri
AGGTTTGTTGTTTGGTTCGGCGTTGTGGGAATACTTCGGGATCTCCCCCTGGCCGCTGCACTCGTGTTCTTCCCGTTGTCACCTGATCCCACACCGTGACGCTATTCTCCCGCATGTCCGCCTTCCCATGCAAATGGTCGTCTTGTAGGGCCGATCTGGCGCCGTTCCCTTCGTCACGGCTGCCAGGCCCTAAATCCTGATTGATGTCGTTCGCCTGTGAGCTTCGTTAGAGCGTGGTACGGACGAATAAAATATAGGGACGCCGCAGGCGTCAATGTTTAGTTCCACTAAAATATGCTCTGCAGGTTTTCAGAGATTTTTTATTTCACGATGATTATGGCGTTGTGAATCTTAGAATTCAAAGTCACGGGAATTCTGATATGTTTTTTTTTGCCAACCTCATCCGGAAGCTTTTTATAAATGAGTTCCCTAACCCCCTCTTTCCCCCTTGATATACATAGATGTAGATAAAGTTGGTACAATGGCAAAATTGGAGCGTGGTAATTATGTTAAATTTTAGATATAATGTTATAATAATATAATTTTTCTTTTGCAGGCATGACTGACGTAACAATTGGAAGAGAACAGGTTATGCAGTACAATCTTTTCCCTTCATGTGTGGGTAAAGATTCGTGGCGCCTTGAATCCTGAAAATGAAGGCCATTTAACTTCTTCCTTTTATAAGATGCATTTCTGGAATTCCATATTTCAAACCCGCGGAAACAGTAAATGTCTGCACGGGAAAGCAAGATCAATTTGCAGGCACCCAGGCCCTCTACCGCTCTACCTATGCGCAAGACGCCGCAGATGGCGTATCGGCTACAGCAACAGTAGACTCGTGTTCGATCCCCAGCGAGGGCCACTACAGGCTTCTCACACGTGGAATCGTACTGGACGATGATGCGTCTTGCCAACGAGTTATCTCGAGAATCTCCTGTTTCCCACTACTTTACATTCCGGCGATGATGTATATCCGTTTCGGTTCCTCCCCGTCGGCTTTTGTTGAGACTCCAGGCCAACTTTCACGACCAAATGCGCGATAGAGGTGGTAGAGTCAACATATACTGAATGAAATGATGAACGTACATGATATGGCCATTTTCCATTTTTAAGTCTATGAATTATTAACGTTTTCAAATTTGGACAGGATTTCAAATTCATTACGCAACTTTGGTTGCCATGGCGGAAATTGTGATGTAATATTTGTAAAGTAATACTTGACAATGCCTCCTAAGTGTGACAGTGTTTTGTAATTGGACGTTGTGGTCCAGCGACATGGCCAGCACCGGGGGTAAACCCATCTCTGGACTATGACTTGTGGGGCCATTTCAAAGGCCAGGACTATGTAAAAATAATGTATCACCTGATACTGAATTTTGAAAACTGTGCCGCACTTAGGAGGCATATTTAATTCACTTGTTTCATTTGTTTTAGCTGTTATAAATTACAGTCGTTGTTTATTATTTTAAGGGGTCATTATGCAAACAAAGTTGTGATACACATACATGTTCATAACACACATTCAAATTGTCTGCATATGTTCCATGGGTCAAGTTACAACTCCTTAATTTAACCTACGATTTTATTGATAACGGCTACCTTTGCGTTTGCTGCGAGGCCCACGCAGATATTTAGTACACAAGTATGCATGTGTATGTAACGCTACAGTACGTGCACTTTTTTTCTTTGGCGTGTAGTAAATATCCAAACTACTTTTCGTAATAGGAGATTGTTGTTAATTGGGTAACATATCTTTGCTTTCCGCTGCCATCTTCAAGTACTGAAAGAATAATTTTCAAAGGGAAGTGTACGGTCCGATACTATATTGCAGAATGGAACCCATTTCGAGCATCTGATTCGTGATGCTTGGACAGTGTTGAGAATGTTAAAAGAAAGGAAATGTCGGGTAGCTGTGATGCTGTGCCTCCTGTTGGCCGTCTCCAAACCCAGAGCCAAGCTGAAATGATGAGGAAGGCGTACAATGAAAAGCTACGCATCATCGCATTCATTAGAAAAACCAGTGGTTGAGTACTGAACTGTAATTGTAGTCTGTCTTGCGAACAAGCACATTTTATTATAACAATTTAGAAGGTATGCCTATTTGCAGCCACAGATGGTGTTTACACTAATACACTGTGCAGTCTATCAAGATACCTGGTAGGATATCAGGAAATAATTTGTCTTGTAAACTAACTAAATGAGACTCCTTTCAAGTGCCAAAACGTCGACTTGTTTATAAGACAGACTGTATCAGAAGTGTGATAACCATGTCAAAGCATTTCAGAATACTACGAGCTTCGCTCGTACGATGTGTACAGTCAATAATTGGTTTTTTTCTCAGTAGTTACATCAAACCTTTGTAATATAACCCCGTGTGGGACACGTTCTGATATGTTCATAATGCACTATGTATCATATCTGGTGACTTTAGAAATATGTATTGTTGTTAAGTGACATATACAGTCTGTGATATCCAGAAAGAAAGTTCCAGTGTAAAATGTTATGAAAATATGTGTGTACAAATATGGCGTGTTGTTCGTTTTATAAGTTATTGACAGAACCGTAAGCTACGTAAACATTGGAATTTTAATTATGGAGAGAATTAATGAGTCTGTAGTGTATTTTAATTTTTTTTTAAATTGCATTTTTTACATGCTAGTACTACGAAAGTAGTTACGTCTGTTTTCCAGGTTATGTGGACTCAATTGCTGGCCGTATTTGTTCTAATTTCTAGTGTAACGTTCTGTAGGAAGTAAACTTGGTGTTGATGCGCGAGTAGCATACAGTATTGTCTGTGACTGACGGCAGGAACCCTAGACTAGAAGGTGGGGTTGACTGCCTGTGACTGATGAGAGGAACTGTGGGCATGAGGAAGGTTGTCTGCTCTTGACAGATGGGAGGAACCCTGGGCGTGTAGAATGTGTAGTTGGGGTGAGACCGGCAGTTCCAAGGAGGTTGTATACTCTATGTAACCTCCTGTGGACTCTATGAAGTTCGTAATAACCTATATAGTTAGCAGTTTGTAACTAGTCCCCTAATTATTTAATTTCAGAGCTTAGTACCTGTACGAACCTATACCACTGAATTTGGCTTATAAGCAGTGTTCTTGAATATAGTCATGAATGTTATTGGGAATACCCTATTATACAAATTGCTATGTAACTCTTCTGGTATGTCAAGTTTATTCCCTATTTAAGTACGAAAAAGAACTAACAAATGATAGTGCGAAGAAAATATTACTGTGTCTAACCGATTGTTCTGGATGATATAACCTACTTACGGCAAACTAAGCAACTTTGAAAACAATCTTCGTAGATAATCGCAAACCATCAAATACGAATCTGCTACCGTGTGTCCTGGCAGACAGGCTGCCACATACTTTGGAAGCAAATTAATTAAAACAAACGAAATATTTACCTTTCGCACTTTGTATCTACGATATTGGCGTATGAAGTTAGTCACATTTATGTTTTCGGTGAAATATGCCATTCATAGCGAGACTTTTTTGTAACGGTATCACCTTCAACACGCGTGACTAACATTGATATATGTCATAGCATCAGTACTCGGCAAGTTTTATATTGTCGATTATTGATTTATTGTGAACAAACATTTACAATCCTGCTAACGAGGTCTCATATCTTGAGCACACTTAGTTTTTCCGGTTTATCCTGTATTCTGTTCCGTATTACAAACTGGTACATTTCCTATAATAATAACTACAACGAACATCAATAGAACTTCCCTTATTCTAGCTGCTGCTCTGTAATATGTACGTGTCTACACTGTATGCTCTGAAATGCTAGTATTTGTTATGAGACTGTTACTGCCACTGCAATCGTCTACAACAAACAAACTGTATGGATACCTCTACAATTAAAATCACGAACTCAAAATGTAATTTCCACTAGGAACAACTTGCTTAAATAGTGGATAACTGTTGGCATAATATGTGAAAGTTGATACAATAAGTCCTATGTTGTATTTTAATAGTTTGATGGAAAGGTTTTACAGGATAGAAGGTGTAATTTTTGCAACAATAATTTCAAATGTTGTGGTAACCAATTTACAGGTGCCTTACAATTTCCCGTGGTGGATTGTGAATAGACATTTTCTTGGAGTAATGGCTCCATTAAGAGTCATTTGTATGAGAGGTATGTAAATTTTTCTATCTTAATTAAAAACATTATAATCTATATATGTAATACAGCTCACACATTTCAAGTTCCAAGGGAAGCGGCGAAGCATAGTATGATAGATAAAAGCTCAGAAATGTTTATATGCATAACACAGAAGCCTTAAAAAGTCATTAATAACATCATTAACGAAGTCATTTTTATAGTAAAAAAGCTAATATACAATTAAGACATATTTCCTCCATGGTCCAATTAAACAAAATAATGTATCTAGCAAGTTGAGCGTCTGCCCGCTAACACAATAACGTAGTTACAAAGTAAGTTTTATAATAGTAAAACTAATATATCACCAAGACTTATATAGTTTAAGTAAACTAAGTAGTGCATCTAGATAGTTGAGTCAATGCCCGCTAACACAATAACGTAGTCGTAACCTGCGACCAAATCTGTAGCTTTATATTAGGCTTAATATTCTAGCAGTGATAACTTTATACGTAAGAGGTTAAACAGCCATGAGCGTAGGAATTAAAAAAAAAAAAATTAATTGCAACAACTTTGTTTGAGGATGTGCCATATATTCTTGTACGGAGTTTGGTAAGGAATAGCAGATTATGTCTGCAATCACGTTAACGAGCAACGACACTGAACAGTATCATAAACACTTTTGTCTTCTCTTTTATACGGTAGTTATAATTTGTCATCACCAAATGTACATACGACATTGTCAGTGTAAGAAATAAGTTTGTCATAAAGTGTAGAATCTGTGACACATCTTGCATAATAGTATGAGGACGTTACAAAACCAAAGCGGTTGATGAAAAATAAAATATATATTTCGATTTGCAGATAAGTAATCTATTTTTTACAATGTTGAAGAATTTGTCTTTGTTCGTTTTTCAGACAGATCGGACTCCACAGAAGAACCGATAAGGTCCATTGGAACAAGGAAGGCATGACACGCGTCGTGAACCTACTGCGACGCACATTACTTTGAAAAAATAAAGATTTATATTAAAGCTATTTCTATTGTGTTATTAACTGTAGTAAATGTGAATTATAGCACGACAGTGCTGGAAATTAAGTATATGACGACGAAAGAAGCTGCAATCACATAATTGTAATACACATAACATATTTAAATGTGTAGTTATCACATCTGAAATCTCCACAGAATACAAACGCACGTCAACAAATATTAGACTGGGTATAAGCCCCTTGCCTGTATGCCATTAAAAAGAGCTCCTTTTCCGAGATTCTGAAGTTTACTTAGCCACATTTTTGAATGGTTTATCACTCAATGAACGACTATACGAGTTATACCGTAGCTTTGGAAATAAGATACTTTTTTACAACATTGTAAGTGAACCTTCCACATGCATACAGTTTGTGTTGGAACCGAACATGCTTAAATAGGATTAAAGTATGAATACTTTTCTTTGTGGCATTTTATTTCTGGCAAGATCTTAGGGGATGAATGATGTAAAATGTCAACGAAATACACACTTGTTAATGCAGCCGGACCACAATGTGTTAATATGAATAGTTTCCCACGCGTATTGTTATTTGAATTAATGTATGTCAACACTACCATAGTGGTTATTAAGGGGTGGGAACTGTGAAAATTATTTTTTGTGTATGTATGCATGCAATGCATTTGTGTTTTTTCTATAATAAAGTCCAATATTCACATGTGTGACAACACCATGACAAAATATTCTACCTCTATTAGGGTTTTTAAAGCTTAGTAACCTTTTGTGATTTGAGTTATTGTTGGGAATTACGACTGGAAAGACAGGGAAAGCTTACTTTGAGGTGGCTCATCAGGGGACGAGTTTTTTTTGCAGTCGCCACATTTTTTGGAGGGATAGAGAGAAAGCTTAAATCAATGCACAAAAATTACCCAAACACAGTGTCGGATTAGCCTCGTAGCAAGAGTTGGCAATTTCCATGGGTCCCGTGCCTCGGGGACCTCGCGCCTTCGTGCAAAAAAAATTTTTACCAAGTAGGTAGGATACGGTATACCACCCACCGTCCAATGGAAAGACGTAGTAGTTATTCAAAAAAGTCAGCGCTGGCCACACCATACACATTTTACGAGTATGTTATGTTGCAAGTTGGCAACACCACAATACTTAGAGGGGGATCCCGAAACATTGTTTTCGAGCTGTTCGTATAACCCGATCATTTATATTGATTACCAATTAGAAAGCAACTAATGTACATTTAATTTTATAAGGGTACTATTACAGTCAGTCGTTTCTCCCACATTTAATTTATTTTCTTTTCTTTTGTTTGATACAAGCCATCTAGAGTAAAGTTTTTTTTTCGGCCATTTTTTTATTGTGTCGCAGTTTCACAGTTCTTACGATCATTTTGTGTTATTGTTTTTGTTTGCTGATCACTGCGGGTTAATACAATAACAATGTTTAATATTACTGTTTTACAACAGTAAAATAAGGTAAGCTATTTATTTTGTTCAAAATATACTGCATAAAGTTAAAAAAAATAAGACATGCTTTAGGACCGAAACTCAAAAAGGCGATGCAAATTCATTATTAAACGGTTTTATTTAGCTTCACAAACTTTACAATGCACAGTTAAGTGCACGTCAAGCTTGACACCACCAGTATAAGCTGGCCGGTCCAAAACTCGAAGTGTCAAGCTTGACATGCTCTTGACTGTACTTACCAATAATTTTTTTTGTTTGTTTTAAATCTCGTAATCAAAATTTCGCCTATTTCTCGTTAACTAATTGAGCTCAAATTTTGTAAGCAGGTATATTTCCTGTGACAATATTATATTATGATAGCTTCTGGATCCAACTCCTCAGCCCTGATGCTCCAGGGATACTGCTCGCAAAAACTATAACAGAGTAAATCGGCTGGTTTTAAATTGCCATTATTTCATGGGGAGAGATTTCATCACTAGTTTTTAGGTTACTCCTCAGTCATGATTTTATTTTGTAATTTTTTTTATATTTTATATACAGATCGATATGAGCAGCATACCCAAAGATATGGGCAGACACAATGCTTCTGTAAGTACAAAGCATCAAGCAAAAGATGAAAAAGAAAAAAAAGAATTGATCTGTTATATCAAAGACACGTAAGCTGTTGAGTTTTTTAATGTCCAGAATGATGTTCCTGAGTCTAAATAAATTGAAATAGAAAACACAGAGTTTGCATCTCATTGTGCAGATGATGACAGCACTATAGGAAATTCATTAGGATCTGTAATTATTTCCGATATAGCCACATGTACTACAAGTGATACTGCACTCGAACAGACATATCGTCTCCTAGCCAAAGATAAGTTAAAAGCACAGCATGTCCTCTAAACCCAGAAACATCGTCTTCAAGCCAAAGAGAGGTCGAAAGCATACCACATGCTTCCGATGTTAATACATCTGCTTCATGCCAAAAACAAAACACAAATAAAAAGTACTCCAATGATATTGCTGAATGGCGGAGCAACTTTAATCGAGATTATTTGATTGCGAAAGCAACTATTGACGTCGATCACATGAACAGTAATTTTTTGTCTACAGAGAAAAGGTATGACAATGAAAATAAACTATGTTCTGTTAGAGGTCATATTTCATATATAGGCATAAACTAACTGATAAAACTCACACGAGAGATTGGTTGTGTTATTCTGAAACTAAAAGTAAACTTTTTTGTTTTGTTTGCAAAGTTACGGATTCAGACGGTTCGGCACGGTTTACGAAAGATGGATTAGAAGACTGGAAGAATGTGCATATTTTGTTGAAAAGACACGAAGAAAGCACTTTGCATAGAGAAGCAATAATTTTGCTGTTAGTTCGCAAAAACAAGGATGCGCGTGTCGATTCTCAACTTGTAAACCAAATAGACACCGAACAAAAATATTGGCGGACACTCTTAGAACGAATTACTACAGTTATAATTATTTTAGCAGAACGAGGTCTTGCATTTTGAAGTAGTGATGAAATTTTTGATTCACCTAACAATGGAAATTATTTAGGTTTTATTAGAATTAATAGCTAAATTTGACATTTTTCTGGCCGAACATATACATATTCATGCTAATAAAGGAAAGGGGCATACGTCATACGTGTCTAAAACAACATGCGAGGAATTTATCCATCTAATTACATCAAGCATACTGAATCTTATTATTTGCGAAATTAAGAGATGCAAATACTATTCAGTATCATAGGATTATACTCCAGATATATCGCATATAGACCAACTGACTCTGATAGTGCGCTATGTACTACCATCTGGACAAGTGGAAAGATTTGAAAGATTCTTGGATATGGAAGACCATACTGCAGAACAACTCACTCAAAGTTTACTAGATTTTTAAAATGAGAATGGTGTTAATATCAAAGATTGTCGAGGGCAAAGTTATGACAATGCCAGCAACAAGAGCGGGAAATACAGCGGCTTACAAGCACGAATTAAGGAGATAAATAAGTACGCCTATATTTATGTTTTTCCGCTTCAACCTATCGATAGAGTCTTTTTACGAAAGCATTAAAAGATACTAGTTCAAAAAGTTCAATTTTGAAAAGATTATCGGACACTAGGTAATCTGCCCGAGCTGATGCGACGAAGGCAATTTTATGTGGTTTTACCACTATCAAACAAGTTTTAGATGACATATATAATAATATTGATCAAATGGTAGAGTGACGTAATCAAGCTTACGAACTAGTTTCGAAAATGAATAAGTTATAAACGGGAGTAATGATTATTGCGTGGAACGAAATTCTAGAACGTTTGCAAGCTACTAACGCTTTGCTGCAGTCGTCTGATCAAGACCTTAACACGGGATATGCACTTTATAAATCATTACACAGGTACATCCAAGCAATGCGGTCAACATTTTCAGATATAGAGACACAAGCCAAAACCTTAACTGGCTCTGAAGAATATCAGCAATTGACTTCAAGAAAACGCAAGCGACAAACAAAGTACGACCATTTTAGCGGTTCTACTACACTCGATGTAGTTGTAGAAATTCAAAACACCTGGACAATATTATGAAATTCGAGTGTTTATTGTCATAATTAATAATTTACTGTCTGCATTAGCTTAACACATGGAAGCGTACCATCAAGTGACCAGTGTATTTGGAATACTTCGGCAGTTAAATTCTTTAAAGGCAGAAGATATCTTGAAAAGAACTTCAATTATCGCCAGTGCTTACCCAGACCATGTGGAAGATAGTCTGGCCAACGAACTGGTGCAGTTCGCTGAGCTGCTCGAAACAGACGTGCTTTTGCTATTGACAGCAAAAAACACAAGACTCTGGAACTTCAATTTTATAAACTTTTAAAGGAAAATTCATTAGAATCGTGTTTCCCAAATGTAGAAATAGTGTTACGCATTTACTTGAGTTTGATGGTCACCAACTGCAGCGGAGAACGTTCTTTTTCAACATTAAAGCACATTAAAAATGAGTTAAGAAACACAATGGGACATGAACGTCTAAATAACCTCACTTTAATTGACGTAGAAAATGATTTACTAAGAAATGTTGATTTGACTAGTGTTATCTCTAAATTTACCCACATTAAATCTCGAAATTTTTTTTTGTAAATGTGCTAAAGGTTCCATACAACAACCCGAGGTTTTCGCTGACTAGGATTTCTGTAGTGACCGAAGCAGTACCAACCTTGGCAAACATTCTCCCCTCGCTAGGATTTGTGAGGAGTACTATTAGACAGCGCGTTCCTGCGGGACTTGGGACATATTGCTTGACTCAGCTGACATTTAAAAACAAATTTATGACATTCTTAAAATTACGCCTATTGTTTTAGTTTTATATTATTTTGATTGTGACTATTTGTATTTAATTTAATTTAATTGTCTGTAACTTATTTTCACTTAAATTTTTAACAATTTTTTAAAATTTATGTTCATTGTTTAGTTTTTGTTTAATATTAAACATTTATTTTAATCTAAAATTTATACCTTGTAATGTTGTATTGTTTGACTAAGAATTATGTGTACATTTGTTATCAAACTTTCTTGTAGTTATTTTAATGTGAAATAATTGTGTTGTTGGCATCCCAAATAAATAAATGTGCGGTTTTATTTTATATCCTAAACTTCAATACCTAAAGCAAACCAAGGGCCTATTGTTCGCATTTACTACAGGTCCCGCGCTGGCTTAATCCAGCACTGCATGTTCCCTCTTCGCGGCCGCCACTGTGTGATACGACCACATTACTAATACCCGGGCCCTTGCATCCCAAGGAACCACATCATACTATTAGACCTTATTGAGACTTAAGTGAAAAAAAATTCGAATAAATCCCATAAAAATATATGGTGTATTAAACTTATAATGTTGGTTGGTAGATGGATATTGGACGGATGATAGGTCTTATAGCGTTATATAGGGGCCACAGTTCGAATACCGACCCGAGGTTTGTATCTTTTTCAACTTTTGCCAGAGGCGCATTTCTACGCCATACACACTTATAAAAATTACAAACATTTCTAGTAGATAAACATGTGTATGTGAGTTAAATAACGTATAAGTAGACATACATATATGTACGCGAAAGCCAATGTGTGCATGCGCGTGTGTGCATGTGTAATTTTGCTGTTATATATGAGCAGTTGTAGAAAATATGAATATAAGGCCAAAGCAGAAAGCCAAAGTGATTAACGAAACAATAAAACCCTAATTTTGCGTTATTATTTGCTCTCTACTAAACCAAAAATTTTAATTAAAAAAAAAAATTCAATAAATTAAAAATTTTAATGAAACTATTAACTAGGTTTATTTCGTTCGTTTTAGTAAATGTCTTAAAAAATATATGTGGAAAGGTCACAAATTCTGACAGCATGTAATAAAGAAAGTATGAATGTTTTGGGGAACAGACAAATATTACCATACTATAAAAAAAGAATAATGAATATTGTTCATTTTAACTAAATAACTAAGGGCAACACCCGGGCGGAAAAGTAACACACTTTATATTAATAATATTTACACTTTACAACAATCACAAATTACATTATAAACAGAAGGTAACAAATGTAAACAATTGATGCAGCATATTTTGTGGAAATAGACGTTTCATAATTTCCTTAAAGAATATATAAATTCATAATTAAATACTGACAAAATTAAGATAGTTCCACTTAGGCTATTAAAAAACCAACGAATTTTTTTTTCAATATAAGCTCAATAAGGAAGGCGCAAAGAGAAGTATGGCGATAAAGTATTGAAAAGTACGATCACATTTGAAATACACATTTTCGTCCAACTATTCACAATCAGTGTAAAATTAACTGTACTAGGTTTTATAAATTTGGCAAAAGTATTAAATTAGCTACAAAGATTTTTTAATAGCATGCAATATTATTAAAGACGGTAGTATCACAGTAAATCTCAATTACAGTAGAAAACAGTTAAATATTCTTAAAATATGCAAAAGTCACAAACAAGGCTTCAAGAAAAAAAAAACCACATACACATCGCATAATTGTTGCTGTTTCGGTGTCCGAAAAAACTTTCGACCGCAGTGCAAATTGTGGCATATATGCGATGTTTTGGAAGGGACTCCGCTTTATTTTGGCGTAGGTGTCATGTGTGTACTATCCCTGGTGCGAGTACGATTTTTATTACAAATTTAATTGAATATTCTACCAAAACCTATATACTTATTTTTCATATTATTTTATAAGGTTTGGTTTCTGGAATTTTACTTTATATTTGACTTATTACTTGTACGTGATTTGTGTTCGAATAAAAAAAAATTAAATATGGTTTTATGTTTTAGTTTATTATAAATAAGTGAAGGGTGATGTTTTTGATATTGCTTTTTACACGCGGATCTGTCATGGCGTCAATGTACGTGTGTAGTACCTTCTTTGCGGTTGAAATCTACTAACTTGACCGCGGTCGATTACACATACCTGTGCTGAGGAGGAAAAGCACCCATTCCAGAGGTTAATAATTCCGGCGTACTTTCTAGCTCAATTATCTGTAGAGAATTTATCTACCTTCCGGGAGTTATTCTATTATATAAAATTTACAATTTGATTCACCAACTTTGCGTTTGTGTAATGGTGTTTGTTTACATTAATGACCACAGAGAGTAGACACTAGACAAACTGACTTCCAGGGGAGCCACCCTTTCATGTGTCTAGTTTCATTGGCCACTTGTACGGACGGTTGTATTACAAATAGTGTTTGGTTTTCTACATCTACATTCGATAAGGAGAAAAATTCATACGGTTCGAATGCCGATAATAGATGAGCTGAAAGCGGTGTAGCACGTATTGGTGCGTCCACCTCTTCTATGTTAATGCGGTGCTACGATTGAAATAACCGCGGAGTAAGAAAGAACCATAACTGTGTCAATATAAGTAAGTTAAAAAATTTTACCTAGAGGTACTTGCTACAACTATGCATAGAGGCATTATGATTGCTCGTCCATTCATGGTTATTTATTTCTTTTCTGAAGCCTTGCTTAAGTTATTTCATTCTATCCTTCCACCTTATACAAAGCTTCACTAAGTGTAGAAAATCACACCAAACCAACACTGCACTGCATTCATGCGCACTCAGTTTAATAAAATTTTCGCATGATAAATAATTTCTTACTATGTATGAAGTTTAAAATGCTTGTGATACACGCCACATTTACGAAACAACGGTATACACAGGACCGGATTTCCCATTACGCCGACTAGGCCTGGGCCTAGACCGGCACTTTTTAGGGGGCGGCATGGTGACATGAGTAAAATTTAAAAAACAAATTCCATTGTTTGTTGTTTATAACTGGGTGCAAGATTAAAATTAATAGAAACTCTGGAATCAAACCAAGCAAAGTGATATATATTTGAGAGTTAATATTGTTTATGATCAACTTAATTTAAGTCCTTGTCGTAATAATATGTGCTAGTGCCAGTTCCGTATCTTTTTTATCAGGGGAGAGAAACTTGTATAGATGGAGCATGCAATATTTTTGTAGATCTTCGCTGTGTTTCGAGTGCTTGAGTTTCGCTGTACAAGTAGCTAACTAATTATAGTACTTTTTGTAGTTCTATTAAATATTTAATTTTTTGTCAAAGGTGTCTTGAGTTCGAGATTTATAATCAAATAGTTTTACTGATACTGCAAGTGACGTGTATGATCGCTATGTGCAAATTAGGGGCACGTGACCAGATCTAAAAATGGAAATTTGACAAACTTGGCAGAAATAATAAAATAATAATAATAATTGTATTACCGATATGAGTATTAAAATATTACGGCTGTAAATATATGAGCGGCTTCTGAAATTCATTTAGGTTCCAGCAAAAATCTTTTTACTGTCGTAAAAACAGATAATGGTAATTATTAAGTTTAGGGGCTTTTCTGTAAAAATAATTCACGGAAAATGGTATATTTCCGCTCTACTAATGATGCAGAATATAAATATACTAGGGCGTTAACGTCCGACTAATTTCATAATATGAGCCCACCTAACCTAACAGAACCTAACCCCACGATGGGTGAATCACTATTTTACATTTTTAACCTAACCTAGGATTTTTGGATTTTACACTAACCTAGTATTGTAGGGTTTTACACTAACCTAGGATGTTTGGGTTTTACACTAAACTACGAATGTAGGATTGTAGGGATTTAAAGGAACCGTAAAACACACCAAAAGAATGTAAATTGCCTCACCTAGGTAGGGGACTGGTATCATTCCTCTGACGTTAATAGAGGTAAATAAACATATTTTGCAAGTTTTTTTAAATATGTTCTACTTATTTTAACATTACGCCCTCTTGAATATGAACAAGGTAAGCTGTGCAGAACTCATTAATGCAACTTTTGTTGGTCTAGGACGTTTCTTTCAGAAACGTAAACAAACTGGCTATACTGCTCATTTTGCAATTTTGTTCAATGTTTTTAAATATGTTTTACTTATTTTAAAGCTACGCCTCTAGTATATTCGTGTTCTACGTGATTAGTAGAGTAGAAATATATCATAATTTTGAGTTTTTTTTTTTGTGTTTTTTAGAAAAGCTCCTTAACTTAATAATTACTGAGAAAAGTGTTCCGCACAGACTGAAGGAGCGGTAGACTGTCTCTTCCTTTGCTGAGCATGTGCCCAACTTTGCCTTACTGTTTATGAATAGTACTTTCAAAATTATGACTTTTGTTTACATTAAATTTCACAACTAATTTCGAGGCCACAGTGGTGTAGTGTTTAGATCATTAGTTTTCCATTACAGCGAACTGGGTACAGTGTTCCTGGCGAGGTTGATCCTGTATTTTCCAAGTGTGAAACGTGGTGGATGTTGTTGGCTGGTGGGTTTTCTCGGGGTACTCCCATTTTTCACACCACTATATTCCATCTCTTCTCTACTTGCTTCTCACTTTACCCTCACTGTCACTGAAGACAGCTGTCAAGTACAAGGTCAAATCTCTCACTATCTCACCAATGCAGCCATGCTGTTATAGTCTATTCGCGGTTACTTCACACTTTTTGAATCAAACCTTCGAAAAATCACCCCATGTATAACGCGTTCAGTAATTTCCTAAATATGCCATGCGTGACAAGTGTTTTATACATTTTTTAACATAAAAGTATCTTATATTTTGTTAAATAGAAGTTTTATATATATTTTTATTTTATGTTAGTACGAAAGGACCATGTAAATCAAAAATTTTGTTTAAATTATAATATTTCATTTATTATTAATTTGAATTGAAACAGTGAGAAAACATGTGTGTTGGTAGCGCCTAGTAAGGAATAGTTCTCATGCAAAGTATTATTACAACTGAGTGCGCACAAATTCGGTGCGTTGTCTCTTGGTGTAATTTTCTAGACTTAGTTAATCTTTGTTTACGTGAGGCGGAGGAATATCTTGGATGTAGAACTTTAGCAGGGCTTCAGAAAAATGTGAAGTAAGCGTGAATGGATTATATATATAAAATATGTTTTCTATTTAAATGATCCTTTGTCACATTAAAACTATATAAAAGGAGTGGTAACAAGACCTTTGCTACCTAATAATTCAAAGCAACCTTTAAAAGTACACATTTAATGCTGTTAGCATCTGACTAGTGAGTAAACACAATTTAGGGGAAATTGTTAATTACATATATGGGCTTGTCGGACTTTGTTGCAAATTTAAGAGAAACTGTTCCAAATCTTTGACCATTATGGACGTCTTGCGAAGAAGACCTTCAGCAGCATAAAAGATGAAAGCACTCACTAAAGGCCCTTTCACGCAATCAAATTTTTCTTCAAATTACCTTCAGTTTTATTGAATTTAATTCAGTAATTATTAAGTTTAGTTACTTTTCTGTGAAAAAAAATTCACCAAAAATGGTATATTTCCACTCTACCAATGATGCAGAACACGAATATACAAGGGGCATTAACGTACGACTAATTTCGTAATATGTGCCCACCTAACCTAACAGAACCTATCTCCACAATGGGTGAATCACTATTATACATTTTTAAACTAACCTAGGATTGTAGGGTTTATACTAACCTAGGATTTTTGGGTTTTACACTAACATATGATTGTAGGGTTATACACTAACCTAGGATTGTAGGGTTTTAAACTAACCTAGGATTTTTCAGGTTTTACACTAACCTAGGATTTTTCAGGTTTTACACTAACCTAGGATTTTTCAGGTTTTACACTAACCTAGGATTGTAGGGTTTTAAACTAACCTAGGATATTTCGGGTTTTAAACTAACCTAGGATTGTAGGGTTTTACACGAACCTAGGATTGAAGGGTTTTACACTAAACTAAGAATTTAGCATTTTAGGGACTTAAAGGAACCGTAAAACACACCAAAAGAATATCAATTAACTCGCCTAGAAGGCAGCTGGTACAATTCCTTGGTCAACGGCCAATTCAACCTTACCACACTCGACGAAACACCATGTTCCACTATATAGACACATACGCGAATATAACGCACTGAAGCACTTGTTCATAGCAGAATATTACGCACTGACACTCGTTCATAGGCGAATATAACGCACAGAAGCACTAGTTCTTGCTTTCTTCGTTTTAAATCCGCCAGATTGGGACGTCGCGACACACACCGCCAAATAAAGAATGGCTACTGAGCTTTTTCAAAAATTTCCGTTACAGTGACATAACAATACAGAAGAGCCAATACGGTGACGGCAGGAATCAATACGTCACCAAAAATCATGGCGTCCACTGTAAACAAAGCCGCAAACTACTAGTAATTTTAACTATTTTATTATTATATTTGTTTCACCCTCTTTGGGGTACGATGAAACAGTCATTTCTTTGAGTGTTGCTTCTTCCTTTGCACCCAGTACTTTTTCATTCTTTCAGATCTTCTTCTCTCCTCATCTGAGATGATGGGTTTCAACCTTATTTTAGATTTTTCTTGGAACCTTATCCCTTCGTCTTTAAATTTTATCTGTACTGTTGTATCAAGTAATGACTTTTCTGTAATTTTTAATTCTCTTAGGTCTTTTTCAATTTCTGTGAACCAATGTTCTACCTTTTTTAACATGACGACCTTTTGAATATTAACTAGGTAAGCTGTGCAGAACCCAATAATGCAATTTTTGTTGGTCTAGGACATTTCCTTCAGAAAAGTCACTAAACTTAATAATTACCTTTATAATTCATTGAATGCTATATGACATCATGCAAATGCCATTTTCTCTTTTAATTTTTTGAATGTCTTTTTTTCCTTCTAGATTTTCGTTTCAAAAATGTTCTATATTTTTTTTTAATCCAAAATTTTAATAGCCAATCTCAGCTTTTCTGACAATATTAATGGAAGTAATCTCATAAACATAATGTCATGTGCACACATTTAAGGTTTTTACAAAATAAGGAAAGACAATTTTTTAAAAGAAAATGTATAATATAATGAAAATTTGTTTTGGTTTAACCAATTATTTTCGTGTCTTGTACAAGTCCTAGATACATAAAAAAATTGGCTTTTTGGTATTTTTAAAATTGGTTTTATTTAAAAGTTTGTGATTAATTTTCACGTGGAGACTTGAAAGCTTATTGAATGCAATTCATCGTAAGGTAAATGAAGTGATTTTTTGGTTCAGTAAATATTTCATTGTCTGGAATGACCTTAAGGCCTGATGTGACTTGAGGCTGCAGAACTATCTCCTAAGACAGAATTGGATAATTTTCGTGTTTGGTACATATAACGTCATCCTGGATACACTGATGAAGCTACAAAAACAGAGTGCACGTTATAGTTGGAGGTTAGCGAATATAAACCAGCTCATATTTCTTCAGCTGCACAAAAAATTGGCCTCTTTTTACGAGAATGAATCTCAACTACCAATTTTAGAAGAGATCATGTAGGTTGGTGAACATCTGAAGCTATGAGCATCTTACAATGAAGAAAATTTCAAACTGACAAAATTATGCAGATTTCTTCAACTCTAAGGTTTTGTCGAAGTGTATCCAAATGTAAGCATACCACTGAGAATATTTCTTAGTTATCCAGTGACCAACTGTCCAGCCGAACGTGCCTTTTCTACTCTGTGGCATGTGAAAAACTACTTAGTCAACCATGTGAAAAGCCAGGTTATAGGATATATGTCACAGTTGAACTGAGGGAAAGATGCTGAAGCATAAGGACTTTGAGAACGTTTCAGTTCCTTTGCTAAAAGGTATGCTAGAAAGAAGAGCTTTACAACATAAGAAGTGAGGGTCATTTCATATGAAATCATTACATTTTTTAAAAAATGGACGCTGCATTATTTTTGATTTTTTTTTTTAATTTGTTCCTATGTTACCTTATCCTCTAGGTGAAAAAAACATTAATTTCAATTTTTATCTACAACAAGTGGATGATGGCAGCCATTTTCATACACACTGCAAGCAAATTTCACAGATTTCCTAGGTTTACGCAACTAGCCGTAACTTTTTAATAAGTCACCTATTGTGGAGATTATAGTGTAATTTAAAAGCTTAAACAAGACACTATTACACTGCATACTTATATTATAAAATACATTTTGTATTTTCCAAATAGCGGCCCTCTGCTTTCAGCATTTAGATTAATGTTTTACCCCACATTATACCCCACCTTGCTTCACCAAAGTTGCATTTAGAGATCTGATCTTTTGTGTGCTTTGTGTCTACATGTAGAACAGTGTGCAATATCAAAGTTATCTGGGTTGAAGACTTCTTTCCTAGAAGAAAAACTAGTCTCCAACTTGGGAAAAAAATGAAAATATACTGTTTTCAAAGCAAAAAAAGTCATGTTGGGGACAACATAAAAATTTGAGTTTTTTATGAAAGATACTCTTGATGAATAGCTATAGGGCACAAGTTGTCACATTATGTTATTTTCACCCCTGTGGAGTACAAACCTTTGAAAAAACAAAAAAGTTGATTTTCAAATTTAATCTAGTGTGCATTATATAATATCCACTTCATTCTGAATGTGGTTAAAGTGTGTCAAAAGAATTCAAATGTGAATTATGAATTACCTTTGCTTTAGTTGAAGAGTGTGCCAATATAAGTTTTCTTCCTGCTGGCAAGTAACCTCAAAAACAGCTTTACGCATAACAAATACAAAATCACTGCACAAGTTATTTTATTCTAGCTGTGGTACCATTCAATTAAATTTTACTGCTATGTCTACATTTTAGTCTTATTTTTTTACATTCACAATTCAATTTTCACTCTAATTTGCAGTCACTGGTTGTACACTTATATTTACAAATTTACAAACTTCATGTTTATGCAGCAATGTCACTGATAATATTCCACTCAGTTTGTTGCTTTTGTTGTGTGTTTTTCCATTGTACGAGGATTATTCAGAAAGTAGAGTCCAAATCGCTGTAGCTAATCGAATGTCGCGCAAACATTGTAACGGGCATGGGCACCGACTCCCGGCATGCCTTGCTCGTCAAACGACGCCATTTGCATTGGTATTGTTGCAGTGTGCCGTTTACAGTGTTAGTTCAAAATGTTTAAAACAATTGATCAGCCCGCCGACTGTGAAATACGGTCAGTGATTTGGTTTTTGACAGCAAGGAACGTTTCAGCAGCGGAAGTTCATTGACAGATAAGTCAAGTGTATGGCCCCAATGCGATGAGTGACAGCAAAGTGCGTAAGTGGGTGAGAGCTTTCAAGGACGGACGGGAAAATGTCCATGATGAACCGCGATCTGGCCGACCATCAGTGATCACAGAAGATTTGGTCAAAGTCGTGGACGAAAATATGCGTGAAGACCGGCGATTCACAATTTCAACTTTGGGTAGAACGAACAAGTTTGCACAAAATTGTCTCTGAAAATTTGCAATTTCACGTGTGCGCACGTTGGGTTCCCAGGCTGCTTACTGAGGAACATCAAATGAAAAGAATGGCTAGTGCTCTTGATTTTTTGGACTGATATCATAAGAAAGGTGATCAATTTTTAGAGAAGATTGTCATAGAGGACGAGACGTGGGTTTCTCACATGACCCCAGAGTCTAAACGTCAGTCAATGGAATGACGTCACCCAACATCACCAGTCAAAGTCAAGACCACGCGGACAATCTCAACACACAAGGTTATGGCAACCTTGTTTTGGGATAGACATGGAGTCGTGTTAGTCGAGTTTATGCAGCAAGGGACAAAAATCAATGCCCCCCCTTACTGCGCTATCCTGACTAAACTTCGACGTGCAATACGAAATAAGCGACGTGGCCTTCTGACGTCTGGAGTTTTGTTGCTGCATGACAATGCCAGACTCCATTCGCCATTTACACCCAAAATCTGATCAGATCTTTTGGATGGGAACAGATTGACCACCCACTATACAGTCCAGACTTGGCACCTCGCCACAGATGACGAGGTGAAAGCAGTTACAGATTGGTTATCCTCACAGGCGGCAGACGTCTATGACTTTGGCATACAAAAGCTTGTAGAACGTTATGATAAATGTTTAAAACAAATATGGATACTATGTAGAAAATTAGAGAAACATGTAAAGAATTAAAAAGAAAAAGTTTTTTGAAAAAATGTGTGATGGTTTATGTTTTATAAGAAATCGGACCTTACTTTCCGAATAACTCTCGTAAGTTACTACCTCTGGTGAACACGTTCTTAAAATATTCACTTGTTTCACCCATATCAATTCCTTTGTAAGTTTGGAGTGAGTGCTTGGGCCTTTAGCATGAAAAAATATGACCTTTTACTCTTCTTCTCCCTCCACAGTTTCTTTGCCTGTAACAATTCCAATCCACCAGTCACCGTCATAAATAAAACGCACATAATCATTCAGGTCTGGCAAAACAGCTTGTGGTTTGGTGATGGGTGCCACTAAATAGTTCTGTGATGATGAGTATTGGTAGACAGCAAGATTATCTCCATCTACTGGGATAAAACTATGATATTGTCTTGTATTGGGAATGGTTTCAGCTTCTTGAAATCATCTTTCAAGTAACTTCTCTTCCCAAGCAATATCTTCTGATGGAAAAAAGGTTAATGTTATTCCAGAAATTTAGCTTGAACAAAATTTGAACATTTTTTGTACAATACAATGTATTTTTCAGTGGTTCTTTGTAAACTAGCCTTTGTCGCAAGAAGTTTAACTGTACCTTCGGCACCATCACACAAGACTTTTGCCATGTGATGTGGCAAAATGATACCATTCAGCAGACAAACCGAAATCATCTTTGTGCTTAGCCAGGTTTACAAATTTTCTTTGTTTATGTATTGTGCAGCTGAACCATCACTATAATAATACACTTTTCTCCAGTTGGGATATCTGTCTTTCAAATGTTCAAGCAGAACTTTCTGAAAGGTATGAACGTTCAGCTACAATGTTGTGTGTCAAATAGTGTCCAACAACACAAAAGGTTTCATACTTTGTGGAATCACTTTCTTTGTAATATACAACAAATGTGTGTAATGTGGCTTGTGCAATGAAATGCCCATACTTCATCTTGCATCACGAAAGTATAGTTTTCTGAGAAATCTACCAAAATTATATACACTCAGCAGAAATAATATCTTCTTTTTTTTAAATTTTAGTAATTCAGACTGATATTTTGCAATAAAGTAATGGGTTTTTAATCTTTACAACTTTTCCTTTAGATCAATCAAAAACTCTTCTATATTTTTCAGTAAGGTGGCAAACTCACAGCTCATTTTCCTCGCAGATGATTCCATCCAGAACATCAACTCCATGACATTATGACATTGTGAAAGCATACAACTTTTTTTAAAATCAACACAGACAGTCATTTTTATTAAATCTTTGTATGACATTTTACTCACTGTAGCTGCCAACATCAATTCCACATATTGGTGCTGTAGGCGCGCACATACACAATGTGTGCCACTGGCACCAGTTAGCACTCAACACTTGGGCCTTAATGAAGCGAACTTGGAAAACCCTGTCTTTATACATGGATGAGTTTTTTTGAATTTCAAGTAAACTTCATTTAAATCAACTAGTACTAGATATTTTTGTTCTTTTGTCTTCACGCCCCTTGGAGATCTGACTGTCACACAGTTCTTTAAACCAGGCATGATTCTGCTTACATCATCACTCTTGTAAAAATCTGTTATAATTTCTACGGTTTCATTACTTAAGGGATTTCTACCTTTTTTGCTATCAACATTTGGTAGCACACAATTATTTGCCTTTAAAGTTCTTGCATTTCCTACTAAATATTTAGCACGTACCATTATTTTTGGAATATCTTGGATTGCCTCACTTAAACCAATACTTGACTAAATACTTTTCTGTCAAGTGTTACTGAACTTTTGCATCACTCGAAGTTCGGATTTTTACTGTCCCAAAACCAAATGCTGCCATACTGAATCTAATTGTCCTAATACAAATGGTTTAGTGCGCATCAGAAAGTTCTTAGCACTAGTATGCACAATTGAAAAAAAAATAATGGGGAGTATGCATACTCTGATTCTGTTACATTGATTCTAGTATTTTTTTTCATATAGTAGCCACTAGGTTATTAAGTGTAGTTGTGGAAGAGTAACAGAAAATTTTTACATGCTCATCTTTTATTTCATTGATTCTTATTTTTTTTCAAAGTTATGCACTAGGTTTTTAAGTATACATGTGGAAGTGTAACAGAAAATCTTAGCAGAAGTATGCAGGATTAAAAAAAAAATATCTTTTAGTTTTTTTAAAGGTTGGTAGTTACAAAGTTTTTAAGTGTATTTGTGGAAGTGAATCTGAGATTTGAATCTAACTTGACTCAAATGGTTTGTTTATTTTGCCTTCCTTTATTAAATGCATATAAGGGTTAGAACGAGTATATTTGTAAAGTATTTACTTTTCTAATAATTTTGTAGCCTCAATTGACACACACATGAATAAAGTGGCCAGATCATAAGATCTGCATACATGCAGATCTTATGCAGAGTTTTCTGAAGTGTTAATTTTACCGTGAACAGGCTTTACCAGGCATGATCCTACTTACTTCATCACTTCTAAAAAAACTTTTCACTTTTTCTACGACTGCATCACCTATTGTTTTACCAGGCTTTTGATTAGGAATAGACTGGATACCTTTTCCTTATCCAAAGCTTTGGTTTTTCTAGCCATTCTGTTGCTCACCCTAAATTCATCAACTGTTCTTTTGCACTACCAACTCTCATGCCTGTTTACATAACTGCCCTGAACCAAGATCCTAAGATTTTGGTTCAATCATGATCTTCAGTTGGATCCAAGTTCCAATGTACAAGTGTTGCACCAAGGTGACTGGCCGAGTTCCGATTGTATATCTCCTGATCTCTGTTTGCAACTCGGATTGGGACGAAACACTGCTTGTGGTTAGCCGTCATTTTTTGATGTCATTATGAAACTTTTTATTTTGAAGTTAGTAGAAAATTAATGAGTTTGTGTGGACATTATCTTTTAGGACTAGTACTTTAACCTGGTTGAATGAGTAACAAAATTTCCTCTGCCCTTTTGTAGTAGTTGGACAAATTTTACTCAATAATCTTTAGTGTGTATAATGTTGTTTTATACTTCCAAAAAAATGTAATATATCGCTATCTGTTGGTATATTTTTAAATTACATTTACCAGAGAAACAAAAAATTTGGATGCGAGATTCACTTTTCGATATGGCTCTGGAGAAAAATTAGGCAATTTTATGATGTTCTGAATGTCTCTTCCAGTTTTCTGTTTCTTCATGGAGGGATAAGCGTAAATTTCATTACCTCTTTACAAAACATTAATAATATTTTTTAATTACAGAAATGCATAAAATTTTAAGATTTGGTTATATGTCTCAATTCATATTTTAGAACAGTAAACAACTACTAAATCCATTTAAACAACTTAAATAATATAAAGTTTATTTCTGGTAAATAAATATGTGAAACAGGGCTTTTAGACACTATTCTGATATTGGATAAAGACTTTGAACCACCATATTCAGCGGTTCAAAATGTTGACGCGTGCCATATTGTATGTAGAAGCTCAACTGCCACAACGCACGCCATACCCCACCCCACCCCCTCCCGCAAGGGCCTCCCAGTAGCCACCTGCCTTGGGACACGTGCCAGCCATTAAAGCCTGTGGCGAAGCCAGGACTGCCCAAGGGAAGCAGTTACACGTGTCAAGGTTGTAGCGCAGGGCCCCACCCACCACCCCGAACAAAACCGCGTGAAACTTGGACACGCCGAAGAAATGCCGAGATAGACTAGCGATTTCCGCCCACGAGGGAATTAAAACACGTGATAAAGGTGAGATACACCAGCAAAAAAGCTGATAGAGCGTGGCAGCAGTGCCACGAGTCCTCACCCTTCCCTAGCAAAACGTAGGAGAACTTGACAAGCGCAGCAAAAATGCAGATGTAAGCTAAGGGCCGCAGGGGCACCTCTCCCTCTCCATCAACAAGAGTCCTGGCACGTGGAGGAAATTGGGTCTTTGTTCGGCACCTTCCACCCCCCTTCTCCTAATGAGTGAAGACACGTGTAAGGTTCTAAGGGGGAAACCCGAGAGTTTAAAAGTCAATTCGCGGGACATGGAGGGGGTCAGTTGGATCAAGTCAGTTCGCGAGAGTAAGTCGGATTGGGATATTACTGGAAGAAGTGTGTCGTGGAGGCATACGTCAAGAAGCGAACCCGGAGCCGCAGTCGTGGAGGGCCGTCACCGAAATCAGGGCCTTTCAAGGCCGTCCGGGGCACCAGACCTCAACTGCCGCCTACAGACCCAGAACTACAAGCAAAGCTAAGTATCAAGTCGCCGCTCAAAGAAACCTCCCTGACGCCTAGCACCCTCCATCCCCAAGACGTCGGCAACAATTAGCAAGCACGTTAATTTAGTTCTTAAGGCCCCCAACTTGCAAGATACCACATCTCGGTGTTATGTATTCATTATAATTCCAGACAATATAACCCAGTAAATTGAAACACAGAGTGACTACCTTATTGTTACCCTGTTACCCTCAACATTCAAGGCACCTTATAGTCTGTGCCTGGTAACATTAACTGAGATCCTATGAACCATCCTGTATCACACAGGTTGGGAGTAGCGTCAATGTTAATCTCAATCTCTAGTCACGCTCTGAACTCAAATGGTGCAACAGTTCAGACATGATTTCGGATTGAGCCTTAAATTTCAATGGTGCAACCGGCCATTAGGGAGAATGATTAAGACTTGGATCTTTTCGCTTTTGCTGTGTGTTTGTTGTAGCCTTTCCTTTAGTTGAAGAAGAATTTATAATTGTGGGTCATCTGTTTCTTTGTTTTCATTTACTGATACATCTACAAGCTGCTCTTTTAGTGTTCCTTTTACCTTTTCAAGTTTTTTCTACGGTAGGCTGGCCTATGCATTCATTTTTTTGAAATTCTTGATTCTGGAATATGTAGGCTACTTGAAACAGATTTGTTCAAACACGTTATTATTAATTTTGAGTTAATGAAGTCCTTGTCTGATGATGTTCCCTCTGCTTCTGAATTCCCTACCTCCAATACTTTATTTTCCTTAGCAAGTGCTGTTTTTTGCAACTGTCAGACTTTCATGTCAGGTTTAACTCGTGAATTAACCTCAGTCATCCAGTTCTATACCGGCTTTAGACTTTTTATGGTTTTGTGTCACTCTCTCAAAAGGATTACGGCAGCATATATTGACATTCATGCATGTGTTCTGTGTGCCAGCCATGGCCACTGATAAAAATAAACAATAGAAAACTAGTAGGTTCACAAAATATTGTTAAGTATAATATTCACTACACAGACACATCACTAATAGTATAGAAATGAGACAGCTGGCACAACCTATACTTTCTGATAATTTTCTATAAATATCAAGAACCTAAGAATTTAGTAATAAATTGTAATCTTAAAAAAAAAAAAGTACACAAATGTACCAAAAACACTCAAATCCAATAACATTTTTTTTTATTACAACTAATACCTTGGATTAAATTTAATGAAATTAAAAAATTTAATATTAAAAAAATAAAAAATTAAGTTTTTATAATAAAGTATAACTAATGCAAATTCAATACCTGTTTCTAGTCCAAAGAAAACTTAATTGATTGTTTTTTCTTATTTTATTAATCCATAATAACAAAGGCAATAACATTTTTTTTCATTAAAACATTTTAAATATTCATTTTTAATACCCACACTTTAAAATTTAATAACTAAAATCTAAAAATTAAAAAAAGTTTCTATATTGTTTTTTTTAATTTTTATTAAATTATGAATAAATATTAGTATTTGAATTAAAGTATCAATACATTATACAGATTTACTTTTTCCCATTTATAATTAAAAATATATATCTTTCAAATCCTAATTTATTCTTTCGTCCATTTAAAAAAGTTAGATTTTTCTGACTTATGAAAATAACTTTACATATTGTATTAACAGGAGCTGTGTTATTAAAATAAACACATATTTTAAAATTAGTTTTGTTTTTTACTATCTTAGGTTTTCAAAATGAACAATCAATAATATACGAACGTCTTCTAGAAAAGAAAGAATAATCATCAATATTGACTAGGGATCTAAAATAAAATTCATTATTTCTATAACTCTTAGTTTTTGTTACAGAATTTCTAAATTCATTATAAGCCAGATACATTTTAGAAATAAATCCATGATTAAAATCTAAATTCCAATTTTCTTGAGGAAATATTTCATTTCTACCATTTTTAATATAAATATCCCTTACATGACAATGATAAAGATAGAAACATGATCATATTGTCTACAATTATTTTTTCTATTAATTTGAAATCCAATATTAAACTCTGGCATATCATATTAAAGATTTTTAAAGAGATAGTTTATACCAGAATTAAACATATTTGAAACTCCAGGAACCTATTAAAAGAAATTTCCTTTATTAAAATTTTATAGCAATTACTGGATTTTTATTAATTTTTTGTATTTCCAGAGTTGAAAAACACGCTTCACATTCAACAGTAGGCCACATGATTTCTAATTTTTCAATAACAATTTTCCCAAATATACGCAGTAAGGTTATCAGAACTATCTGCAGTTTTAAATGGATAAACATATAAACAATTGTCGTCAAAAGAATTGATATAAAATGTTATTTGATAACCCCCTTTCCAATAGATTTAATCATTTTCTCAAATAAAATTAGATAAATATCTTACAGGATATATAATTTCATTAGGTGCATCTAAAGCAATATTTGAAATTGAAGATTTCTCATTAACCTAGCTCATTTATAAAAAAAAATGTTTACTTTGAGATATTAATAAAGTATTCGTTATAGTTGAAGTAATACCAGGATTATTGACAGCTTCGATAATTTGACTATATTTTAAAATTTTATTTCTTGAAATGGAAAAAAATTATAACAAATATCTGCATTATCATCTTTTATGTTAGTGGTAGTTCATTCACATAAGCATCATTTGGAAATGAAATATCGTCAATAGGAATATCAGTTTCATGATTATAATTATTTAAATTTTGGCAAGTTTGATTTGTTGGTGAAAAATATTGTCCTTCAAAATTTTAAATTTTTTTATAATTAATTCAGATAGTAAAAAATTGTATATATGAATAAAAATAATCCAGGAGAACAGATTTAGTTAAATCACTTATACCAAAATTTAAAAATTATAAAAAAAAAAAAACTTATGCAGTAGAAAATAAAATTCATGAACTTCAAAATGTAGGGGGAAAAGTTGAAAAAGTAACAGATCAAAATTAAAATTTAATTGTCTCTGTTAAAAATTTAGATTATCCGCAAACACCAGAAGAAACTTCATTTGAAAAAGAATTGTTTACAGATGATGATGATTATGATACAATATCCATCATTGCAATAAAACCAATGACAAATACGAAAATAATAGATTTTAGTGAAAAATTATCATATTATATGAATAGTAGAAATTAAAATATGTGGGGCATACATTGTGAAGAATATAAATATGCAATTCGTGATTCAAATGTAGATATTGATAATAAGTATATAATAATAATAATGTAAACAAACTGATGAACTTTCAAATTACTTACATGAAAATAATTATATGAAAAATATTATAATCCAAATTATGATTTGAATAATAAAGAAGATTTTAATAATTGTGCAGAAGTTTTAATAAATGCAAATGCTATTTGACAAAACTTAGATCCAGATACTAAAAAATTTAAAAATCCAAAATCAAGTGATAAATATAAATTTCTAATTTCAAAGATTTGGCATCAATCTAAAAAACCTAGATTACTAAAAGATATGGTGAAGGAATAACAATTTATAATATTCCTTAAGAATATATTTGGTTGAATGATGTAAGAATATTAATTGATAGATTATTTGTTATTCATGGTGAAGAAAATACTGGAAATAAAAATTAAAATGAAAAAGTTAGTATAATGAATATGTTAAATAATAAATCGTCAGATTTTGTGGTATATAATCCTAATTTAATTCATGTTTGAAATATTTTTCCTCATTGGTTTTGGAATTATGAATATCACGGATAAGGAATACAGTATAGCATCAATTATCCGAATATCGAGCAACCGAAATATCGGTTAACCGAAAGCCTACCGTCCTGTGAGGCCCGCGCTCACATTTTCCCGTCCTTGCTTTCCTGCGCCACATAAGATTTCCGTGCCCGCACGTCTCCCGCGCCCGCGGTGTGAGTCTTCGCTTGTGACAGATCGTGTTGTAGTTGTGCCGTTCACAGTGGTGCCTAAACATAAGCGCGTTCTCAGTGTTTCCGATAAACTTAAAATAATAAACCAGTTGAAGAATGGTGCTAGTGGATCAAGCTTAGCGCGGGAATATGGAGTTGGAAATGCAACAATATCGGACATTGAAAAGAAAAGTGATGCCATTACAAAATTTGCAAGTGTACTTGACAGTGAAGATGGAAGTTCGCACAGAAAAACAAAGAAAATGGCAGAAAACCAAGATTTAGACACTGCAGTTTACACATAGTTCATGCAGGTACGTAGCCAAGGTCAACCAGTAAGTGGCCCTTTGATTTGTGAAAAAGCTAAGGAAATGAATAAAAAACTAGGGGGTAACGCTGATTTTAAAGCAACTACCGGCTAGCTTATGCGTTTCAAATCTGGGCATGGAATTAGGGAATTAGACATCCAGGTGAAAAACTGTCTGCTGATACTGAAACAGCTAAAAATTTCAAAGCGTATTTTACAAACATGATTGATAAGGAGGAGTACAAAAAAACCAATGTCTACACTGCAGACAAAATTGGTTTATACTGGAAGAAAATGCCAACAAAATCCTTAGTTTCTAAGAATGAAATGTCAGCACCAGGTTTTAAGGGAAGCAAATCACGCATCACTGCTATGATATGCGGAAATGCTACTGGAACACACAGGCTACCCTTGCTAATCATAGGGAAATCTAAAAATTAGCAGTGCTTTAAGGGAATTAAAAAATTGCCTGTTACATACAAGAACCAAAAAAATTCATGGATGGATACAAGAATTTTTATAGAATGGTATGACACTGTATTTATTCCAGAAGTCAAAAAGCATCAGCTTGCAACTGGGAATTTCGGAAATGTTTTGTTGTTGATTGATTATGCCCCAAGTTATCCCTCAAACCTTTCACTGGAAAGAGAAAACTGAAAGTTTAAAGTTGCTTTTTTGCCTCCTAACGTTACTTCAGTCCTTCAACCAATGGACCAGGGGGTCATTGAAAGCTTCAAACATTATTACAGAAAGGCATTGCTGCGTATGGTTCTGCTCGGGGAAGAACATGAAAAAACAATTTTGCAACTGTACACAGAAATTAACTTGAAGGATGCTATGTACGTGGCAGCAGAAGCTTGGACTACTTTCAAGGACACTACACTAGCAAAAGCTTGGAATAAGCTCCTTCCATCAGATGGGTCTATTACTGCACTCGAACAGCCACCAAACAGCCAATTTGTATCAGAACTGGCTGGGCTGATCAAAGAATCTTCAGGATTTGAAGAATGCGACCAAAAAAGCATTCAAGACTGGCTCGAATGTGATGTCGATGACCCTGGCTATCAAATATTGACGGACAATTAAATCATTGATGGTGTCACAGACGATTAAGACCCTTGCGACGACGAAGAAGAGCCTAGCGGCAACGACCGTGCGGAAAAAGGACCATCCAGTGACAGAGTTTTTCAATGCCTTGAGACGGCAATGAAGTAGTTAGAACAACAAGAAGAATGTGATGCTATCCAATTGCTCTTTTTAAAAAGTTTACAAGATTTAGCGGCAAAAAAACGAATCTCAGGTCTAAAGCAAAAGAAAATTTTGGACTTCTTTTCCTGAACTGTAAGCCTAACTTTAGTCAGTTATGTGTTATGTATTTGTAATATACATATTTATGTGCAGTTATACTTGATTTTTTGTCTCTTTTTTTTTTTTTTTTTCTTATATTCAGGGCTTTTTCCCTAGTTGAGATTAGAGAGAACACAAGTTTTTATTCAATTATCAATCTTTACGTCATAGGCTGTTGTGACACTACAATATGATACTATCAATTGTAAACCTTACCTTTGATTCAACCATTCCTAATCCAGATGATATGTAAAAGATAATTTAATTTCTTTGATTTTATATAAAAAATGAATTGTAAATTTTATAAAAACTTATTGTTAATGTATATTGTATTATTTTAGCCTGATGAGAACTCGAGTTAGGGTCGAAATAGCCATATAAAAATAGAAAATTGTTGAAAAACACGTGTTCTCTGTCAACTCAACAAGGAAAAACGCCCTGCATATATGTATGTATGCACATATGTACATACTACATATACAGTTTTATTATCGGAAAAATCAGTTATTCGAACACCCCCCGTCCCCAATTGTTTCGGATAATCGATGCTTTACTGTAGTTAATTGGGCTTTAAATTATTTAAAATTACCAGAAATGCACATACCAGGATATCATTTTTGTGGTACATTTACAAACCTAAATGAAAGATTAGTTCATGGGTATCTAGGGGTTAATCAATTAGATGAAGCTTGTATATATTGTGATGTTGCTTAAAGAGATAATAAATATTTAGAATTAAGACATGAAACTGATAAATATTTACATAAATGGCCTTAAGAAATAATGTTAGATAAAGAAACATAATTTCAAGAATAAACATTGTAGCTGTAGCTGGAACAATTTTTACTAAAAGAAAATTAGGTCTGGGAATTTAAATGAATTAATTAAAAAGAAATAAAAATAATTGTATATATAGTACAACTTATTAATCTTAAAATATTTATATTCAGGATGTTTGTTTAACTTTCGTGAATTTGGTATCATTTCCACTTTTTCATTAATATTTGTTTTATCAGTGTGTTTTGTTGTGTGAGATGAAGTGCTACTCACGTATTTGTAAGATGTGAAAACACCATTACCAAACATTTTTTTGCTCTGTGTTCAGTTTTCTTACCAGCAAGTATTATAATGATGCATTGGGCCTTTGAAACTGGATGAACCCATTCGGTGCTTTTTAACTCCATGAATTTTACCAAAAATGAAGGCCAACTGTAAAATTTGTCTTGCCTCACTTCTTTATCTTATGGATTTTAAAATAACCATGCAATTTTATTTTACATCTTAAAAATTCTAATTTTTTTTAGGGTTATACGCAAGGAGTTATTGCAGCTTTCAAAAACTATTTCACTTAGCAGCTTCTCCTGTTGCTTTGCAACTGTGAGAACACACTGTACTGCCAGAAAAGTTGGATATGATTGACTAAAAACCACTACATCAGATTAGTCAACTCCATATTGTAAGTTTTTATTTCATTTCTAGTTTGGCATTTTGAACAAACCCTCACAAACAGTCTGCGATTGCTTCTTTGTATTTTTTTGAACAGCCAACAGAGAAACTCCCATCACTTGTGCTACTTGTATTTGTGGCTTCTTTGTTTGAGATGGTGAAGTTACCAGAATGGTGAACTTAACATTCTTGACTTTATTTTCCACGTATGTGTGTTATTGATTATGTTTCACATTACATTTTCATTTTATCGTTTTAATATTTACAGGTTTTTTAATATTGTTTAGTCAGATATTATAAAATTAATATTAATTATACCAATGAAGGAAACTTACCTACACGCATGCAATATTATGTGCAACATACATAAGCTTCAAGTTGACAGCACCAAAAAATGTATATTTTCATTCTGAATGCCAAAGTCAAGCATACTATGTACTAATATTTTTCAATTGGTGTGGGGTTGTATGGTTTCGAGAGAGACAGTCCATGCATGCTTCTCTTTATTACTGCCCGCCCTTGTTCAATGACTTCTAGCAGGGATCAGATAGTTATCCTTTGTGTTTTGTAATCAGGGTATTGATTTTTTAATGTTTTCCAAGATTAAGACACATGGCGACTTACAGGTTTATCATATCATCAGCGAATGGCAGGGCTACTTTAGGCTCATTTGCAAGTGAATGGACTGCTATTGTGTTGAGATTGTGTGTTCTGTTTGACTGATTTTCTTATCAAATTTCAGTAAATGTGTTTGAATGACGGCAGGTGTTTTAAAATTTATTTTATTCAAGCATTATTTACATGGGTCAGCGAGATACCGTTCGTAATTAACATTTTTGTGTATGCAGGCTTGCAACAATGTCAGATGATGAGGACTTCATCTATGTCAAAAAGCAAACCACAGTGCATTATGGGTCCCTGGAGGAGCAAGAGCGAGCCCGATTGGCCGCCATCGCAGCCAATGAAAAGAGTGACAGTGATGGTCTTCCAGCAACTGTCACGTCCTTCGGTGACTCGGTTGGAAATATCAACATTTCCGATGGTGAGTCTGTTTCATGACATTCAGTGTATCATGCCTGTTTTTTTATCCTGCAAGCTACATATTTTGGTGATAGAAAGAGCTTGAGAGATTGGATGGCCACCATAATGCTTGCATTGGAGAAATATTAAAGTTTTAGTGTGAATTACATAGACATTTATATTTGGCTAGCTGTGCCCGCGGCTCTGCTCGCGTGGACTACAAAATTATTGTTTAAGTTTTTTTTTAAATAAAGTTGAATTTTACTTAGTGTTAATCTTCTATACTCTCTACACATTATAAAACTCAACGTCTCTGTGAATTAAATGGTAAAAACACTTATTAGTACTTATCTGTTATAGATAAATATATGCTACTGTGGAGTTTTTTAGGTCTTTTTATTCTACACAATTCTTTACTACATGATATTGTTCCATCTTTAACACTTTAGACAGCATATTGCCAGCGCGCTGGCAGCAAACTTTTTCCCGACTTGAAATTTTGTAAATTTTTTGAGATATTTTCTTGCTATAAAAAGTAGCCAACATCACCTTTCAGCCCTCCAACTATTTCTGTGCAAGAAATTACGTCAATCTGTTGCGACGTTGCATTGTTATTCTGTTTAGTGTACTTTTTGATTTTTCGATAAGAATTTCCCAGAGGCAATGAGATATTTTCTTGGGATAAAAAGTAGCCTATGTCACTTCCTGGCCCTCCAACTATCTCTGTGCAAAAAATCACGTCAATCGTACTACACTAACTACTTACATTGACGCAACGTTGTACCCCAAGCTCTATTTTTAACAAAAAAAATTTCCTAAGGGAATGAGATATTTTTTCTGGATAAAAAGTAGCCTATGTCACTTCCCTGCCCTCCAACTGTCTCTGTACAAAAAATCACGTCGATCTGTTGCAATGTGAAAGAAGGACAAACATACAAACACACTTTCACATTTATAATATTAGTTAAGATGTAAAAGGCATTGTGCTATAATGTGACTATATAATGTTTTTATGGAAAGAGCTGCATCTTTGTTTTTCGTGCTTGCAGAGTACATGGATCTGGAGGAAGAGATGAACAGGGACAGGCAAGCCCTGCTGGAAGAATTCGAAAGACGCAAACGAGCGCGCCAGATAAATGTGTCGACCGATGATGAGGAGGTGAAGAAGAACTTGCGACAGCTCGGGGAACCAATCTGCTTGTTTGGGGAAGGACCGGCAGACCGGCGTAGCCGACTCAGGGATTTACTGGCCAAGTATGTAACAGTACACGCCACAAGTGATACACATGTTATTTTCATGCAAGGCTCATTTTCCCTGGATAAGAAAACAAAGTGCACTTAAGTTTTTAATTTAGCTGCATTGGTAAACGAGGGGTTTCTATCTTGGCAGAAAACTGCTTATGTTGGCAATGGTAGAGTTGTAGATATTTACAATGATCTATCAGAAGCTGTTATTTGCATACGTTGTTAGTTTGTCACGAACAGGAATGAAAATTTTTGGCCACATAATACAGTTTTTACCAAATTTCTATGCAATTTCTGCTAAATGTATGGGTGTTATATATAGAGATTTGTTAAGTTACTGTTGTACATTGTTGTATTTAACACTCATAATACAAGAATGTGTCCACCTTCTCAGAGTGCAGTATGGAAATTACTCAGAATTTGGACTAGGTGATAAATATTATAAAGTTAAATTTGTTCATTGTATTTATCACTTGGTGCAGCACAGGGTAAGTGAATGTATTTTATCACTAATGACATGTTGAGCAGTGTTAAATTATTCCACTTTTCAAAAAAGGAAATTCAGGGCAACATTTTAGAAAAGGAATTGTGTTAGAAGTGACTATAATCTGGCTTGCTTACTTCTGACAACAAAAACATCTGAAAATAAAATCTAATGCAAACTTCTGTACAATTAATTCGGAAACAGAAGCAGTGTAGTGATAGTAATTATCCTCATGCTTTGGCTATGACAAAGGCAGTGGCAAAAATCATTCCATTCATTTTGTGTAGTGAATGATGTAGGCTTCATCAGTCTGTTTCGCAAACTTCGGCCATGTTCTACATTGCCATGTAGAATCATTTTTTTTACAGTAGTGATAAAATGGAACTGCTGTGCGCCACTCCTGTTTTAATTGTTTTCCCATAACCATCGTGTAATTTCTTCCCTTTAAAACTCTGTTAAAAGTGTTCACGTAATTGATTTTCTGTAGTGTTATTTTTTGCTCTCTGTCATTTTTAAAATCATTTGGAGTCCAGAATTTTTTATCCAGTGTTCAAATAACACATGTTGTGAATACATTGACATGAATTAATTCTTATTTCAGACTTCTTTTTTGAAATAGAAGAATTTTGATTCCAAGATTTATTTGTATAGTAAAATCCTTTTAAACAGTTCTTGTAAACATTGATTTCAACTTTTTTTTTTTTTGATAGAGAAGTAATTACATGTTTTTTGAGTAGTTTTAATTATGGATTTGTTTTGTTAATATTGTGATAAATACTTCATCCAGTATATTGAGTTTTCATAAGAGTAAGTACTTACACAGTTCAGTTTATCTGTTTTAGTTATGTAATATGCCTTTACCCAGTCGGCTGTTTGTGTCACACCCCACAAGTCAGTTCCAATGGACGTACCACAAGGCTCCCAGTCTTGGATTCATACTCAGGGTCACACTCCCAATGCTTTGGTCAAGCGGCATGTCTTTCTTCGCTCTGTGTGGGGCTACCTCGTACATCGCAGACAGCCCTTTCCCCACCATTTACCAGAGGGGAAATTCAGATAGGTTATGAAAAGAGATAAGAGAGAGGAAGGATTTCCCGCTTCAAGAAACAATTGGGCATGGTGAGCCAGTCGTTCTCGCACGCATATTGCTCTTGGTGAATCTACCCACGAAACCCTCTCGCCCACACTGCCTTGAACAGAGGCTTGGCAAAGCGCTAGGGCGTTTGAAGGACCAAGTGACCATGCTCCAGCATGCCTTGCCTTACAACACCCTCTCATCCTCATTCCCTTGCACATTGGCTGGGCTTGACACACACTTTTGAGAGGTGTTAGTTGCGTTGTCTGAAGGACCGCAGTCATCCGGCTCTGTGACAAAAAGGGATGGGAAGGCTGCAAATATAATAGGCCGTTTGTCAGAATTATCCTTTTTAATGTGCAGGGACAGTGCCCTACATCTAATATACAGAACAAACAGAACTCAATTTCATGCATTTCCCTAAACAAGGTTTATCCTAGGTAAACAGATACAAACCACATCTTATGTTCTTTCAAAATACATACAGTATTTGTCCTTTCTTAATCATGACAAGCAAAATCTTGGATTTCTACGGTACATAATCATTTTCAGGAAACATCCACATCACAATGAAGGCAAAGATTTTCAAAACATAAATTTTCAGTATGTCAAGCCTGTTTCACTGTACATCTCTACAGGGCCGAGAACCCGCTTCCTTCCCTGTATTTCTCAGTTACGTGACTGCTCTGTCTTTTAAACTGAATTCAAACATGATAAGATGGCGATTTTTGGACAATTAACCCCATTGCACTATTCATTCAAAGATCAAATGAATTAAAATATTTTTTTCTCCTCTGATTTCTCAGTTAGCCCTTATATTTTGTACACAAAATAATAACTTCCTGTTTAGAATCAAAATAGAACAAAAAACAAAATATTTTGTTGCATTTCAGATTGAAAACTCTTAAATTAAAGATGTGCATGTGCATCTTTAGTATAACTCATGTGGTGGAAGTTTGGCTTTTGTATTACCGGTATATTTTATTTAAACTCTGAAAACAACTAGATAGCCATAACTACAGAATGAAATAACACAGCAGTTGCAGAGAGAGGAAAAATTATAAATTGTTTAAATTATTAGTATTTTACTTTAGTTTGCAATTTGATAGTAAACATTAAGTCCTAGCATATTCTAACCATAATTGAAAATTTCCAGCAATGTGAAAACCCTGTAATTATTGCCAAATGAGCAGATAAAATAATTTGCTTTATTTCTTGTACCTGAATGATATGAGTTATTGCTGACCTATGTGCTATATATATGTTGTCCTTCTACTGTAAAAACATTACAATATATATGAGCTGTGCTACTACTTATTTCTGATCAGCGTTTCTTTTTTTCCTTAAAAGCGGAATTATTACATTTGAGATTACATTTATTATATGGTTCAGGGTATAACATAGCTTATATTATCCATTTGTCTTCCCTTTCTTGTAAAACATACACACAACTTTCAGTGGCAGTGATACAGTTCCAGGCACGTAGGCAGTACCAATACTTCCTTCAGGGAACTGCACACAGACTGTTGCCAGAAACAAACGGGCATCTTCAGTACTGTAAGCTAATGTATGGTACATGTTGTTAACAAGTGTTAAAAATGTCTTCCACCATCGTCTGTGCAGTGGGTGCAGCAGCCTACCATAGACACATGTAGATGGTATTGCCTACGTGCTATAGGCCATTCACGGTTACTTCACACTTCTCTGAAGCCCTGCTAAAGTTATACTTTTTGGCTACCAATTACGTATCCTTGCACTACATGTTAACATAAACACTGTCGTGAGTCTTCTACGTTTTAACTTTTAAATCCTTTGTGTACTGTTTTCAACTGTTCAAAGAATTTAGTCATATTTCAAAAACCATTTTGTACGAATTATCACAATTTAGGCCTATAACCATATTTATGTCAGCTTTATGACTTTTTATCAATGTCTGTATTGACAATAGTTCTTACGGTTATTATTTTACATTGTTAACATATTTGTTATATACAACATAGCACATTACACATAATATACGTTAATATTATGCCGCTGCTATTTTTAACCCTGTTACAACTGCGGGGAATAGAACTGTAGTATTTAACCTCTCGTTATTAATATGTGTTGGGTTATTTCGTTAAAAGGATGGTCTCAATTGGAATAAATATTAAAACGAAGGAACAACCACTCTGATGAAAAGAGACAGTAAATTCAAGCATGCAACTTGTGTCTTTTTATTTTTTGAACGTAGCAGCGACTATCTTAAAAGATAGTAGTGAACATGTACACAAATAGGCCTACTGCAATGTTTATTCCATTTATATTTCTGTGCATTTGTATTTATTTTTTTGTAGTTTTGTTTCATTATTTATTTAAATTTATCTGGCTGGAACTTGTACAAACTTGAAGTGGAATTTCTAAGTATTTCACAAGAAAATAAATTAACGCTTCATTCAGCAACACGCCATGTCATGTCGCCAGTCGCCACTTCTGCCAACTTCGGATTTGTAACCGTCACGCCATCACATCTAAATATGTTATAATAAGTAATCAAACAATATAATTTTGTTTAATTTGTAAATTAAAAGTTAAAAAATCATTATTTTTGCTAATGCTAAAATTGAAAGCATGTATAATTTTCCTCCTACTACTAGCGATGCAAAACTTCCCAAGAGATAGAAAGAGAGAGACACAATCTCTGCTCGGCCTATTCAAGTTTCTTCCTCAGATGAAAAAAACACCATGTCACTAGGGCCTACGCACTGTAATTTGCGCTGACATTTTTGACTGTAACAATAAAATATGTTTCCTACAGTGCTACCTAAAAATTTAAATATATCAATAGTCAACATTTAATTTAGAAATACCACACCATAAAACAAGGTTAAAACAATATTTTAACTGTGAACTATTTCTTACTAGTTGTTGTCAACACATCACTGCTCTCACTGTTTTTAATTTGTATTTAATGCAAGATAAATACTACAAGTTATAGAATATACTGAGTTAAAGTTTCATTTATTTAAGAATACAATACAGTAAAGTTAATTACAGTGTATATGTTTGTTGTATACAAGTTATTTAAAAAACAGGTTGACATTTTACTCCTAGTGTGATTTTTCAAAGGTTCGTTTCAAAACATTCGAAGAAACCGTGAATAGACTATAGGTATTGTATTGCTGCAGCTGAAGCTTTGTGTGCATTTTACACAAAAACAGTGGGTCCAGGGCATATACAACATGAGGACCACTGTTTGTTAATTAGGTAATACTGCTCAGTAAATTAGCATCAAAACATCCATTATGGGGGGAGGTATTAATGAGAATATGCTCTTAGGTTGAAGATCCTGAGAACATAAAACAATGTTGTGAAAATTGTAATTTAATTTTGCGTTGTTTTTGATAGTTTTTAAAAATACAGTTTAAAATCCTTTCATATTCAGTTTGTTGAATGTGCCCTACTTCTGTTACTTGATTTTGCATAAAGAATCACTTCACAAAGTGTGTCGGTTGAATTTCACCCTATCCTGTATATGATGATCTATTTTTAAACAATACACTAACTTCGCACTTGGTGGGGTGGGTGGCCACCCCCAGCCATCCTTCCTATCACAGCATCCTGGTTGATGGGGTTCAATGCAATCAGATCTCTCTTTTACCAAAGTGTCCATTTACTCATCATTATGTCTATTTAAAGTGAGGCACTTTTTTCTTGGAGGCTACACAGGTTTATCATCGCAGCCAGTAGAGAGTTTGCAAACTTTGGGGAGTTTTTTCCTAAGTCATTGCAGTTTCCATAGATGGAGTTTTATTCATCTGCTTAGTGGTATCCTCTTCATTTCCCAGATCATGCACTGGTGTTGCTTTGGGCTAGTTGCTCATTTCTCTCTCCACTCTGGACACCATTTTTCCTTTTTTGTTTCTTTATCCAGGGTCGTGTTTTGCAGTAACTCGTCGGTCTTTTACTTCATGTGCCTCCAACACATTTGCCATAGCTGTTCTTGTTTCGGAGGAGAGGCTAGTTTCCTTGCCTTGTCTGGTGAATTTTCCTGGGTTGCATTCCCTTCCCGTCCTGCTGTTTTCTGAGCGTTGCATAATGCACCAGTATTATTCTTCCTTCTCATTCAAGTGGGTAACTGGGAATCTCTTTCTGTATCATCCTCTGATCCACTGCACCCTTGTATCACTCAGTTATCCCTGCTGGGCAGGGGGAAACAGACCTCAAATCACACAAGTGTACCTTATATTTTTGTACATTGTAGATATTTACATACTAATCAATACGTAGGTTCCATGAAATTGCACTTCATTACAATCATACAATAAACATTAGGCTCAAAGATATATTTTAAAAATCATCAATTTGGAGGAAAATACTATGTTGCTTAAAATTTTACATCAGGAAAATGTACTATTATGGCGTGTAAGCTGTAAATTGCCAAAAATAAATCTTAAAACATTTCAGCAGCTACTAGTGTATTAAAACCCAGTATAAAAAAAGAATGTTTATATGAACATTTTCCTGGACCTTTACTTAATCCCCCAGACCTTTTCTTTCAATAGAAACTTACCCTGTCACAAAATTTCCTATGAAGTTGACATTTTTGGGTCTTTCTAAGATGTTAAAGCAGGCTACAAACAAAATAGACTGTTCACAGTAAAGTGAGCACTTTTGAGGGCCTAGTTACTTTTTTCCTGTCTGTCACCACTTTCTTAAATAAATATTGCCATGTAAGTAATAAACACAGTGGATATATTTCACCACACTCGAAAGTTATGTCTAAGGCTAAAATAAAATATATTTATTGACTAATTAAAGGCTTTCAAAAGTGCTCATTTTAGCGTGAATATCCTATAATGAGTGACACAAGCAATTGGTGCTAGGTAACTGTGTGTCATGGTTGGGGACTTATAATCTTTGAATTCACAACATTAAAAGTTTTGGTGGCCAATTAGATCCTATGAATGACTTACTGCTAGAAGATGTTCTTGGTGCTCATTGCGAGAAGTCTCAGTTGATTCCCATTTTTGTCTGGACTGAACAAGGATGTTTAATATCAACAGTTTGCAGTACTTGAGATTGAATCCCGTAACCCCAAATGTTATTCACCTCTGCCTACTGCTTTTGATAAAATATTATTATTATGCACGTTTCTTAGTTGATCATCCTTGCTGTACGTGTTTTTGAAGATGGCAACATTTTTGTTATTATTGTTACTAAAACAGAATAGGTAGTTTTGTTATGTTTCCAACATAGCTTTAATTTAATTTTGTTTTATCGTTTTTCTCAAGATTAGGTGAGGATGCTATCAAGAAAAAGCAAGAAGAGGAGGAAGAAAGAATTCAGCAGGAGAAGGATCAAGAGTCTACTTGGTACCATGAAGGGCCGGAATCTTTACGCATTGCAAGGACGTGGATAGCAAGTGAGTTTCTACGGGTTAATTCCAGTTCTTTTTTATACTTAAGTTGGTTGCAGATTCGTGCAGTAAGCTACTCTTAAAATTAAATAGAATGGACCTTCAAATTAAATTTTAAATTATATGAATTTTTATATTAAATTTCTGTTATGTTGAGCAGGATTTTTAAATTTGAGAAAGCGTTTGAAATAAAAGATGAATTGTCTGCAAAATGCAACTAAGTTACTTTTTTTTTAAAAAGTGTGGAAAAATAATTTTAAAAGTTTATGAAAATAAAGGTATTTTTCTACTAAATTGCTTAGCCACTTAAAAACATGTACAGTTAACTCTCATTTCTAAGATCCCTAGAATAGTAACCCCCTCAAAATAACAACCCTTTTTTGGGGAACTATGAAAAAAATTTAATTGAAGATTTTTCCAATAATGACCCCTTAAAAATAACAACCCTTTCTCCAGGAGCCATAAAGGTTTTAAAATCAAGAATTTACTGTATCAGGAAAAATACTTCTTTTATGAAACCATACCACTATTATAGCAGCTGAAGCACTTTGGCCCAGATTGTAATGACGCAGTATGCTTAAATTTTCGGGACACGGGTGTAAAATTCGTTCGTGTGTATTTAGCTTTGGAAAGCTTTGTAATATTTTGTCAGGTTTCAAGTTAAAGCCGCGGTGGCTAGTTTCCAGTGTTTGTTTGTCGAGCAGACGTGTGCTTTTGAAGGTTATCGAATGGACATCTGCTGTTTACGTTGTAACAGGAGTCCGTTTATTGTCTAGTTCCGAAAGTTGTTGTTTTGGTTATGCGGCCGTTGCGGGTACAATAACATGTTGTGAGCGCGGGACACAACATAGTTTTGGATGACGCTACTGGCAGATGCCGGAGACCATGCGCTTATCTTAGGAGAAGGGGGAGATAGGCCCGCCTAATATATACTGGTGGTGCCTATCGCCTAGGGAAAAAGTCACCAACCGTCAAAGAAGACGCGTCGGGCGTGAGAAGACCAGTCCGAAAGGGCGTGGGTCGTTAGGGTGCCAGGAGGGAACGAACATCCCTCCTGCCTTCGTAACCTAGTCTTGCGAGGCAAGTTTGAGACATTAATAAACTGTAAACTCCTGTGGCGCTGTTTTCTGCACTGGTATAACTAATTATGAAAGTTCGTACTCTGCAAACTGGAAAGTTGTCTGTGCATTGTGAAACTTCAAACATTACAAGATGGTGCCCAACTGTGCGGCTGCATTATTATAAATACGGTAGTAAATAAGACGGAACATTACAAGGATAATGCCATTTTTATAGCTCTGTGTAATGCCCTTAATTACAGTGCCTTCTTAACAAACTGTTTACATTTTTGCAATTATTAGTTTAGATTAATTATTATTGATGTTATTATTTTTAAGGAGGATGTCTACAAGTTAAATATTTTATTTAAAAAAAATTGTATTTTTTTTATTACAAAACTTTATTTTATAATTTTAAATTATATCAGTAATATTAAATTCATTGTTTTTGGTAAACACATTATTATTTTTTTTGATGAATGGTAGAATTTGTTTTGTTGCCACGGAAGTGTATGTTTCTAAAGCAACACACAATCCTAGCCCTAATATTGTAGAATTTCTACGTTTTTAGATGTGGTTTTTTGGAAGGAGGATATATTGTAGGACACAAGGTCCATGAAACCAATGAGGTTTCCCGTGGTAGGTTTTCTTAATTTGTAGAGATTCTTTTAAGTCCCAAGATTTTAATCGGGCTTAAGAAGAAATGAAAATGCACAGCCACTGTGGTACAATGAAGAAAGGCTGATCAATTGACGTTCATGTAAATATATAAGGTATCGGAGAAAGTTTTGGAATGCCTATTTTCCAGTTTTATTAAGTGATTAATCATTTATGAGACTAACTCAATCTTTGCTTACGAATACCCTGAACAATGATTTTCATCAAGGGACTCAGGCTGCGATCACATGGCAGACTGAACTTCTTCACTCCAAACATGTTCAGCATTGCAAGTGGTTTAACTCTGAACTAGTTCTGATCGCAGTCACTTATTTCATCAAAGTGAACAGGTTGTGAATGACTTTTCTTCTGTGTTGCGCTCTCATTGGCTGCTAAGAAGTAAATACAATTTATAATCAAAATTGCTGAATTTGGGGGGAATTTTTACATTTGTTGAAATTAATAAATAGTAAGCCAGGTCAGAAAACAGTATTCGCTATGCTGTTAGAATACAATTAAAGTGAGTTTAGTTTAACATTAATAAAATACTCAGCCTGGTTGATTGTTGGAAGCAGTTGCAGTAGAACTCCGCAAAATCGCTGCAGGCAGATTTTGACCTCCCCTCCCCAAACCCAAAAAGTGCATTATATGTGCATTTTTCATGTCATATCGGTTTTTAATAATTTCTGGTGCAAAAATAAGTTTTTTAAATTAAATGTTGAATTATTTTAATAGACAGATGTCTCCCATTTAAAATTACACCCCAAAACGGTATATACGGCCTTCCCTTGTTACAAAAAAAATGGAAACATCTGGCACCATGTTACTTTAACTGAGCACACAGTTCATTTCCAGTAGCTTCTCGCAAAAATATCAAACAATTTATTAACAAAATATTAATTTATTTCAGTAGACAGACGTCTTCCGAGTAAAATTATACCCCAGAACATTATATATGACTTTCCCTTGTCACCAGAAAACTGTAAACACAGCGGTGCGCACTCATTGTGCATACATGAAGTAGATAGCACAAGTCCATATTTAAACATTTATCACACTGGCCTAGTTGTTTTTATTGTACAGGTAGACGTGATGTATACCTCAGAAGTGCCGACAATGTAAAATATTAGCCATTATGATAGGCACTTCGTCAGGCCTCTTTACGTACGCACATCAGGTGGCGAGGCATTCTGCTGCAGGCGGCACTGAACAAGCAACTAATCTGTCGTCCACCAATTCTGCAGATAAAGAACTCCGGTCTGGTTTTTCTGCCTCATTTATCCCTCTTTTTTTTAAAGCAGGCATTTTACATTTTTGGGAGAAAAGAAAGAAAGAGAGCTACAGAATTTCCTGTCAAAAAAATAATTTTTGTGTGGTGCTTCGGTTTTTTTTTTACTTGTATTTTACATCTAATGTTACATGAGTGCAAGGAACAGGAAGTACAATGTACAAACTGTTTCATTAAATTTTTGAATAATAATTTTGGAAATTGATAAAAATTAAAACAGTATGGCAGCTCACTTTCACTGCTTCAATGCTAGATAATAAATTGTGCTTACACTGAAAATAAAGTTAGTTAAAGGGCACAGGTTACAGCACTACAGCACACATGGTACGATAACATGACTTGATAACTTAAGCTTCACGTAACTAACCTAGCAGTGTGTGTCCGTGTCCGAGAAAGAACGAGAATGCATTAGAGAAAGAACTGCTTAACAGGAACAGTTGTTCCCTGCAGGTAGATGCCACACTACCCTCTACGTTTTTGTGCAGGAGTGAGATGCCAGACAGCAGCAAGGAAGCAGCTGGCTGACGGAAATTCACCACTAGTGTTACCATATAATTAAGACCATAAAATGCACAGCTACCACGGGGCTCGTTTTTCCTCCACTCCTTTCATACTTTTCGCAACACAGTTTATAAGCTGTGGCAGTCACTGTGATTCACCATTAATTTGTAACTATCCCGCAAAACTCTTAAAGCTGCTTCTTATGTAGGCAACTAACAGTGTGATAAGTTTTTGCAAAAATTGTCATTAAAAACTGCTAATTTTTTTTGCTTACAAACTGTATTTATGACATTTTTTCACGTCCAAAGAATAGTTTCTGTTGATAACAGTGTCACCGCTGAAATCTCACAGAAGAAAGCTGCCAACGGAAAGACAGTACGCCAGTTCGCTGTAGAGGCTGTGTGATGTGTGTCACACTACTGCCCTTATCACTCCCACACATCTTGGTCTCGGTAATGGCCTTATTTTTGGGGGGGAAATGCAAGATGCTACATGGGTAAATACTACAGATTCTAATTTTTGTAAAATTAAATCCATTTTCAAATGAAAAGAAAGGTATGAGCTAAGCAGAAACATATTAACCCAAAAATAATTTCTTCAATTTTTTATTTGGATGATTTGAAATCACATAATTTGAAGTCAAAATATTCAGCCCCGGACATTTTGAATTAATGAGTTTTCACAGTACCGTGGCACAGTTCGCGGCGGAATTACACACATCATGCACGTACATTAATTTTTTAAACTGTGCAGTACTAGAATGGCAGACACTTGTAAATAAACACGCAAAAGTGCATTAACGATTATCATTTTTGAAACAATAACAATGTGGCACGGTTCGCAGCGGCAAAGGTGGGTGTGGGTAATGCATGCTGTTTATTGGCCGGCCTTGTTGCTGTGTGCACGATAGTCGACCTTTGTTGTCACCACGAGAGATAAGCAGGTGGATACTGTAGTGGGGTGTGGGCGAGGGGGAAGAGGGTTGAGTAGGAAAGGGTGGTTGAAGGACAGAATCCCTTTGTGATGTCACGTGTCGCGCAGCACATGGTAGGCTAACCTTCAGGCGCTGTGCAGTGCGCTCGTTTCAAAACACTACTGCCACATTTTTTAACCAATTTTATAGTTGTTTTTCTTTCATACTGTGGTGTACAAATTTAAAGTTCCGATTTTAAAACCCAAATATTTAATCGCTGTGGACTGGCAAATGCATTTTTAATCAGTTTTCATTGTGGTTTTTTACATTTTTCCAGGATTTTTACATTTTTTTGTTGCTTAAGGTGGTATGCTGAAGAAAGAGCGCCTGAACTTATACACTAAATATTTGAAATTAAGGTATGAAATATGGAGAATAGTATGTGTAAAATCTTTCTTCTTTATCTATACCTAGGTTATACTCTGACTCATATAAGTTGGCCAGATTCTGACAGGTCTGCGAAAGTAGCGCCACTGTTTATATCTGACTACGTATCCTTCCGCCATCAGTTGATCGGCCACATGGCAACGATGTTGTTTATTTTCATGCTGTCATCATCAGCTGATCTTGTCAATGTACTGTTCGTGGGACGTTTTAGGCAAACTGGCTACTCACAAATACGTAGCTGCAATTGTAGTAATAGTAATGTATACATAAATCATTAATAAGTAAATTGTTATGTTGAAGGGCAAAAATATAAATATTAATTTAGTAACTACAAAAAATGTATTAAAATTATTAATTAGTAAAGTTATGTTATATGTCAAAAATATAAATCATTAATTATAAATTTATCAACTACCAAAAAAATGTGCATGCAGGCTAAAGCACTTTAAGCATCAAGGTCTTAAACATCACTCTTTCAGCATGTTTTCAATATTGCCCATTCTTTTATATATTTTTTTATATCACACGGACATTATAGCTAATATATTCGAGTTGGAAATATGTGATGTGGAATAACATTAGAATTGCTTGAACAATATTCACACGTGTCCCACTTTCTCCTGAAACAAGGAAATGGGTTTTCGGAGAACAATATGGCGTGTAATTTATGTAGACAAACGATTACCTGCCGAATAGAAGTGAATAGTACTCAAAATTGCTGTACACAAAATATATGTTACTTTAAAAATTATGCAGAGCTTGCTAAAAATAAAACTATTGGTATCTGTTCGTAAATTTGTTGTATATTGCACACAAAAGGACGGAAGCTATTCTTTTTTGGCTGGTAATGCTTCGGAAAAGATCCGATAGACGGCGCGCACAACATGTCAGAGCGAGGTCTGAGCTGCTTCTTTTACTCAATAGATCACGTATTTTTAAAGTTGACTGTTCTTCTATTACTGGCTCGGAACAACACAAATTTGAAATATATTTAGTAAAATAATAAAAAAAAATAATTCAACAATACTATGCAATATTTCTGTATGCTTTTGGAATTAATATCAAGCACGTAATGAAAGCGGGGTTGGAGAGGGGTGATTAAGATGTGAAAAAAGGTTTTTGATATTGCGTTTCATTTGGATAGGGATCGTTTTAATATGCCTTTCATTTTGAAAACCTATACATTTCTACTTTAGCACAAAGTTTAGTTTCTAACACTAAAAACCGCTGTTTTATGACCACCTAAAATAAAATGTATTAATTAATCTAGGAACTCTTTCTCATCACGTATTTTCTGCTTGTCTAATGTTCGTCTGCAGTGCACTCAGAATAGCCAACGTAATATTAACTTTTGTTCGTTCGTGCATCAGCTGATACAGGATTTTGTAAATGGCACTTTGTTTGTTTCATATACATTAAGTTGCCACTCACTGACTGCCAGAATCTGGCCAACTTATATGTGACAGAGAATAACAAAAGTTAAGCAAATACAAATGAAATGAGGGTTATATGGGTTATATTCACTGTGTCACCATAATAAATGGGTGGAAGTTATGAAGATACTAAACCTAAGTGTGGAAACTCTTCAAAAAAAATTATATGCCCATATTTTTCTATGAGAGGGCAAGTGCAATAAACAAACAGGCCACAAAATCATTATCAGACTGATGTAAAATGTTTCAGTTTACCTTCAACATATTTATCAAGCCACACCCTCATTACAGCTTTATCCACTTTTTCAAGTGGAATGTTTACTTCCGTTGTCATTTGTACAAAGTCTAAAATGAACTGTTGTTTGTTTTGCTTTAGTTTGGTAATATTTTCCAGTGATTCTCCAATGGACACTTGTCTTTTTGACGTGGACAGACCTTCGGCAAATGCTTGTTTTTTCTTCTTGTGCAACTCGTGAACAACATGTTTTTTACATGTATCTTTACTAGTACAATCTATACAAACGTTGCCAAACTTGCACGTCATAATTTTTTTTGTGTCCTGTCAAAAATATAAAAGCCTTCAGTCAGACTTCATTCGCTTCCCCTATCAAACACTGATAAAATCTTTGGTATTGTGAAATCATGTTTGTTTACTGTGCTTAGCAATACATTAAGAAATGTTTACTCCAAAACATACCCAAAAAGCGCTGATAAAATTTATACTTATATTTGTAAACTGAAGGATTTAAATTACATTAATGTTTTGAATAAAATATTCATGCATGCTAAGGTAAAAAAAAAATTTGAACACAAAGACGAAACAATAAAATATTGATTGTTCACTATACTTAATTGATTTGTTGCAATATACAGACTTTACAATTGATTATATCATATGTTGATGCAGTTTCTCTTGGTAAATACAGCGTATTTCACACATGAACACTTTGTATTTAATTTAGTTAAATATTGTGAACTGTAGGTTAATTTCGCGGTATTTAGCGAATTTTGCACTTCACCAAATTTTTGGTTCCTTAGATATAACATAGTAAAGTAAATTTTTATATTAATGCAATTTAAAAAAAAGGTCTGGAGCACCTAAAAAATGTAAGTTTACATGCACTACTTTGTAACATTTTGTGGGAATCAGTTGATTGATCCTGAAGATATGACATAAAACCTCCATGTTTGCCTGTAACAATCTTCATAATTGGAGGACAAAAATGTTATGTATTAGCATATTCTCTAATTGTAATAGATACTGCCAGTATACAAATTTAAGTTATAGTTGGTTTCATAGTTTTGTAGTTATATCATACTAAGGTAAAATGTATGTATAGTTGCCAATCTGAAAATAAATTTCTTACACACTTAAAACATGTAAATTAATGTGGGCTACCATAGAAAAATGTTTTTGCCAAATGTGGTAGGAATTGGTTGATTGTTTCCCAAGATATGGCATAAAACTTAAATTTTTTCATGTGTGGGGCTATCGTATAAAATAGTGGAAAGATGAGGATCTGTATAAACATGTTTGGTGGTCGTAATAGATACTGCTATCATAAAAAGTTAAGTTGAAATTTTTTTCATAGTTTCAAAGGTATAGCATAACTGAGTGAGTGAGTGAAGAGATTTGGGCGGCTCTTAACATTGAGGTGTTGAGAGCAGATGAGGGTGAAGCGAGGTGAGCATGGCGCATTACTGGAATGAAAGGGTGGGGGAAACAAGAGATCCCCAAGAAAACCCGCAAACCAACGACATTATCCGGCACAATTTCTTAATGCGAAAATCCAGGAGCGACCCTGCTGGTATAAGCATACTAAGCTAAAATGTTTATACGGACACCATTTTAAAAATAGGTGTTCTACCCAATCAAAAAATATCAGTTTACTTGGACTGCTCTAGTGCTACTTGTGTGCCAAATTTTGTAGAAATCTGTTTTTTTTCTAGAGGTATTTCATAGAAATTTGACTTTTTCATGTGATGTCTTACCAAATTGTGGACAAAAGAGGCTATGTAGATGCATTTGGTAGTTGTTATATTATATACTGTAAGCATACAAAGTTCAAGTGTAATTGATTACATGCTTTCGATGATGTAGCATACTGTGATAAAATTGTTATATAGCCGCCATTTTGAAAATAAGTATCTGACACTCTTAAAACACATCGGTTTACATCACCTGCTGCATTACTACTGGTTTTGGCAAATTTGGTAGGGATCTGTTAATTTTTTTCTCAACATATGAAATAAAAACTTTATTTCTTCATGTGACGCTATTTTACAAAATGGTAGGCAAAAGTGGTTATTTGTTGGCATGTATGATGCTTGTAATAAATACTTTCAGCATACAAAATTCGGTAAGAATTGGCTAAATGGTAATTAAACCTAACATAATTGTATGGCTGCCATTTTGAAATAATACGTAAAAGCTTTATTTTTTCATGTGGTTCTATCTTACAAAATGACAACAATAATACACACATCTAAAGTCAATGCAGACATAATGCACTGTTAACATACCAAATTATGTTAAAATTGGTAGAATTGTTCCTGAGACATGACTAGCACCATAAATGTTTAAATGGCCACCATTTTAAAGTAAGCACCATGTGTGGCTGAAAACTGAAAAGTTGGATTTCCCCCCCTAAGTACTACTATATCTGTGCCGAGTTTGGTGAAATTCAGGTTACACATTAAAAAAATTTTAGGGGGTAGGGCACAGACACAGACAGACAGGATAGTGATCTCCTATAAGCTTTTCTTTCCTTTGGAAAGTAGTCTGAAAAACCATACCGGACACCCTATTTGTCATTGTACCACCATGGTGAGTAAGGCATTGCCTGTGCACGGTAATAGTTATCAGCAAGATGATAACCAACTTGCTGTACATACTTGTGAAAGTATTTATCACCACTGATATTTGAGTATTCTTGTCAGCATGTTTGTTAGACTCTAATTTCTGACATTCTTAGTTTATACACAGGCCTAATCTGGCCAAGATTCTTTTGATGGATGCTCTCATATGGGTGGTACGGTGGTCTTGACTATGGCATGTAAGATTTTCCTCCTATGATTTAATTCCATCAATGCTCTGCACCCATTTCACCTTGTACTTTCTTTAAAATGACTAGGAACCACACTTGAATACTTTGGAGAAGACAGTTGGTTCAGCTTGGAGAAAACCTTTCCTAATATCGTATGTGCCCACTCTGCCTCAAGTATGAATAACTCTGCCACAAAGTGGGACAACAGTCAGTTTTAAAGTTTTTTAAAGCATTTTACTAATTAAATTATTAGTTTCAACAGTTCTCATTTGCCATTCTCACTTAATCACCACGCTCATGAGGTAAGAAGACTGGCTAGTGATAAATCACATCCATCCTCCATCAGTTTACTAATATTGCATTGGTTACAGAGTAGGGAAGATGTTTAGTCTTGCGCTGCCAGATTGTACAATGTGAAACTCATTATTGTTTGGTGTGTCTTGTGTAGAATACTCGTTGCCACGGGCAAAGCGGCGTTTGGACAAGTCACGTGTGGAGAGGCAGCAGCCGGAAGCGACAAGGACAGCTCATCGTCAAGAGTTACAGAAGAAGCTGCAAGCCATGACAATCTTCTGCAGTCAGATAGGCGACAACAGACCCATCTCCTTCTGCCAGTTTAGTCCACACTCGAAAATGCTTGCCACTGCTTCATGGTATTGTACCTTTTGTAATGGAATTTGACATAGTTTTTATATAAATGTAGGCCTATTTGAATTACAAATTCTCAGTTTGTGGAGCTACAGTATTTGTTCACATAAATGTATAGAACTTGTGTAGCTAATGATAGAATGTTTTCGTATTTACACTGATTTGGTCATTCATAATTTCTGCAAACCTGAAGCCTTACTGACAATGTCAGATCTGAAATTGTAAATTTTTTTCCTGCAACGTAAATGTAATTGATTATGGTAAAAGTAAAATACGAAGTTAATAATTTTTTTTATTTAATGTATTTTAAGTAATAATTACACAACTTAAAAAAACTTACATTTTGCAACCAATTAATATATGTTTTTATTAAAAATTTGAACAACTTAAAAATTTATAAAGTTTGCAATAATATTCCTGCAGTACGTTGCAAAAATTTTTTAGAATTTTTTTTTAGGAAATTTTATACAATGTGTATTAGTTGTTAAACAAATGTTATCATTACTGTCCTTAAATACATTTAATGTAAAAGACAGACTTTGTCAATAATAAAGATACAAAATTAAGTGTTTTTAGGATTTAAGATTTAGAATATCCTATTCTGTTAGAAATTATAATTTTACTATGCTAATTGTTGTGCGTGCCATTGTCACCATTGGAAGCCTTTAATGCTTAGGGAAGTTACAATTAAAAATAAAACACTGTATTGATTAGGGTATAACACTCATTCCTGTATAACCTTATTCCCATTTTCTCATGGTTTGGCTGAAAAAAATTTGAGACTAGTTTCTTTTGATAATAGTAGACCTTTGCCTGGTTGACTGTGATGCCTATGGGGTTGTATGGTATCAAAATTGGCTTCAACCACGTACTACCCTAGGTACACTAACTAATTTATAGGTACTACTGCTTGGCTTTCACAAGAACTCTACGGGTGAACTGTATCTTACTGGGGTGCTGGTCCTATCCAAGTGTAAAATTTACCCAGTACCTTCTTCAGGTCTCATTGCGTTAGCCCAAACCCCAACGCGCTGCCAAAAGGACTGTTGTAGTTGGTCGGTTGACATTCACAGGTGGGGTGAAGAGATTCAAGGTGTCCCATGGAAGTTCGGCGTAATTTTGCTGCCATTGCTATTGGGTTCTGTCCCCCTTTATCCATGTCAGGAGTGACTTTCTCTGAGGGATGCTGTTGGCACATATAAGGCTGAACTGCCTTCTTATATTTTCCTCCATGATGGGAGCATGGCATGTGGTAGCGGTATGTTCTATGGAATGGATTGGTTGTGGGTAAGGGGGGTTTAAAGTGGTCCCAGATGTTCGAGTCTGCAATTCCCCATCACTCCCTTGGTGCTCAGCCGAAAGACAGAAGTTTATTTCCCCCTGCCTCCAATTCTCTGTCGCCTGCAGTTTGAGATGCAGCGGAACGAACAGAGATTGGTGAGTTGGGTTATTGTCTGCTTTGTAAAGTGTGCACCATGATTTGTGCAATAATTTTTTGTATGAAAATATTTTCCATAATGAAACAGTACCAACAATTTGTGTTATCCTGTGGAGTAAGTATGTAAGAAATTTTTCTTTCTTTACATTTGCATGTCATGATTGTGATGTGTTTGGAAAGTACTTTAATTAAATAACTGTGTTAAAAGTTAAAAGCCAAAATATTGTGGTGCGCTTACTGTCACATGAAGGCCATTAATGAAAGAAGAATAAATGTCAGCAGCTGGGGGGACAGCTTCCTTTTTTTCTTTATCTTTTACTTTTTTTTTAACGCTCTGTGGCCTGCTGGATTGTGGCTCTCTCCTCCTCCCAAGAAAGTGCTTGCCTCTTCTTTCCCGTCCTGTTCATGGTTGACTTTTCTCTTGCATACGTAATAACAAAGAAAGCTTGAAGATCCTGAAACAGCTGCCCAGGGGAGGGGAAACAAACACATGAAGAAGAACTGTTGTGTTACCAGCAGGGGAAGCGAGTGACTGCCTTGGTCGTTAGTGAAGGAAGGACAAGACACTTTTTTGCCAGTGTATTGCTGGAGCACAGACAGGTAAACACTGGCTACAGGGATGTAGATAAGGACAAAATAGGGTTTGCTCACAGAGAAAGCAGAGAGGAGTGACAATGAAAGAGAGAAAAACGAGAGGAGAAATTGCAGGCTGTTCCACTATACTTTTTCATCCTCCAAGTAAGTCCGGACAGTTTATGATTACTGCTCTCCCTTTTTTGAATTATTTTTCTCCATTGTATAGTGTACAGCCCAGATTTCTTTAACTTTATTTTGGGGGGAAAAAGTATGGTAACAAATTTTAGGTAAAAAGTAATTTTTGGTTTCTGCTCAAATGTAATTAGTCTACTTTCCGAAGGAAAGAGAGGCTTATGAGATCACTTTCCGAAGGAAAGAGAGGCTTATGAGATCACTTTCCTGTGTGTGTGTGTGTGCGTGCGTGCACATGTGCAGTGGCGGTGCGTGAGGTCGTGCTCTCATTCTCTATCGCTGACCAAATTTTCATTCACTTTGACAAATATTTTATTCAATCAAAGTTTTAAATATGAAGTATTATTGACTCAAAATCGATGCCATTTTCCATTTACAATGCAATATTATTTGGTTAGAGCTCAATTTTGTTGCCAGAGACAATTATTTGTAGACTTTTAGCCTTGCGCGCACTGCCTCAGTGCTCTACTGCGGCTGAGCAAAGCTCCCGCACCTTCAGCCAGTCCCTCGCGCTGGCTGGAGCAGTAAAGAAACATGGAATCTTGCCCTTATTTACACCTCCTTCGTGCTCTCTCAGGTTATACACATAGGCAGGAAATTCAACAGCACTGCGTGCTTGCTTCACGTGTCCGAAAAACATTCAAACTAAACACGTTATCGTTCAAAAACTATTCACTCAAATATTTTCGAAATTTTACTTGGAAATCTCTGATATTTTCTAACCATGAGACAATCATAATATTTTCTTTACTAAAAACATTTGGATGCGCATTGAAAAAAATTTGCAAGTGAGAAATGTTTTGGTTTTAGATATAGATGGGTGGTATGCATGGGAAATGAAGAGGAAACATTAAAGTTTGTACCCCTCTTAAAGTATTACCACTTGTGATTTCCTTGTTACAGTGTATAGAACTTCCAAAATATTTCATCCGTATAGGAATGTGGCACATACAAATTTCATGCTTTCGGTCATCGTCTGTTACTCTTTTCTAATCTTGTATCTGCATACAGTTAAAATAGTGTTGCTAATTATTAGTTAAATGTTTACACTGTAACATACATTAATATTAAGAATCACAAGTAAGACAGAGTAAGCGTATTTCGCTACAGCAATTTAAAAGTTACTTTTGATTTCAAATCACACTTGCCTCGCCCAATCACATTCACAATTTATTTACACTGTAGAAAATTAGGGTAAGTAATAGTTTGCCATAATTGTTGTCACTTTACAAACATTCATACTTTACATGCATTTATTTGTAATTAATTCATGTGTATATAAAGAATAGTTGACAGTGATGTTTGCTAGATTTTAAAAATTTTAATTCTTCGCATGTGTCCATAATGCTATAGCCGAACATGAAGCCTGTATAGTTCATTAGTTGTGCAACAAAACAAGTATTGTAAAGTATTTTCAGAAATCTCAAACCCATACTGTAACTTATGCTTTGGAATGAAGCAAATGTCTATAATTAGTTCAGCTCTTTTTCAGTATTTGTATTTGTGTAGTTTTATTCTAGGTAATTATTAAGATTAGGGGCTTTTCTGAAAAACACAAAAAAAATTCAAAATTATGATATATTTCTACTCTACTAATCACGTAGAACACGAATATACTAGGGGCGTAGCTTTACAATAAGTACAACATATTTAAAAAAATTGAACAAAATTGTGAAATGAGCAGTATAGCCAGTTTGTTTACGTTTCTGAACGAAACGTCCTAGACCAACAAAAGTTGCATTAATGGATTCTGCACAGCTTACCTTGTTCATATTCAAGAGGGCGTAATGTTAAAATAAGTAGAACATATTAAAAAAACTTGCAAAATATGTTTGTTTACGTCTATTAATGTCGGAGGAATTATACCAGCCCTCTACCTTGGCGAGTCAATTTACATTCTTTTGGTGTGTTTTACGGTTCCTTTAAACCCCTACAATCTTACATTCGTAGTTTAGTGGAAAACCCAAACATCCTATAGTCTAAAACCCTACAATCCTAGGTTAGTGTAAAACCCAACAATCCTAGGTTAGTTTAAAAATGTAAAATAGTGATTCACCCATCATGGGGTTAGGTTCTGTTAGGTTAGGTGGGCACATATTACGAAATTAGTCGGACGTTAATGCCCCTAGTATATTCGTGTTCTGCATCATTAGTAAAGTGGAAATATACCATTTTTTGTGAATTTTTTTGTTTTTTACAGAAAAGACCCTAAACGTAATAATTACCTTAATCTATTTATAAGTTACGCGGCTACTTCACTTTAAAAAAAAACTCGATAAAAAGTAGATTATATGAAATGTTCAAAACCATTAGGTTTACTTGTAGTGTAATAGTTTAGAGTTTGTTCAATTAAAATGAAATACAATTTTACAAATCCGTAGAACTGCATAACTGCTAGGAAATTAATTATTCAATGCTTACTGCTGCAAGGTGTATTGAGAAAAGACCAAAAGGTAATTGCCAAGGTTACAAACAACATTTTTCTATTCCTCATCACTAGTTTTAATTCGGGGTTTGCATTTAAAATGCACTTATTTCCATTGAATATCAAATAATAAACCTCTATGATCCTGCATATTATTACGTCTTTGGAAGAAAACCGTGTAAACGCAATTTTTTAAATTATAATAGTTTATTAGAGCAAGTAGCTTGCAAACAGAACATAACAAAGCAGATTTTTTTTAAAAATAACTTACGCACAAAAAATCCACCTTTGTATGAGATAATTATTTACACCTATTACTTAGACTCAAGGAACATCTGAACATCATAACCACATGTAAAAAAATGCCAGTGAATTTCAATATTAAAATACAAGAAAATTGTGATGTTTAATTTTAAAGCATTAGCCGTCCAAATTTTGTGTACAGTATAGATGCTCGAACTATGTACATTTTGAATTGTCGGATAAAAATAACTTTTGTCTTGAATTTGAGTTAAAACAAAACATAAACTTTCATCGCCTACCGAACAAAGTGAGGCAGTTTTCTCGGGAACAGAAGAGATATACGGCAACAATAACAGACCACATTTGAAAAAGTGATAAGTGGTAAAGTGCAGGTAATAAAAATTTTAAATTGCTGTTATTAATATGTAGGTGTGGGTGCTGCCGATATATGATTTCAAATTTATAGTGCAAGTTTTGATAATTTTCAATACTACATCTTTGATGTGTAAACGAGTTTTGACTTTGGTGGCAGAGTATTAAAATAGCTCTTATCAGTGCTGACATATGTAATATCCCAAACACTTTTTCCAGTTTCTCATGAACACAGTCAGATTTTAAAATGTCACTGGGTGTTATATTTATGGCTATCTTGCAAGTTTTTCTGTTTTATCTAGGAGAATGTGGAATATTGGTAAAATTACAGAATGAAACCAGTTGTGAGATTGGATATTCAAAAAAAAAAATATTTTTCTTAGTAAATTTATTTGACATACTGTTGAGTTTATGAGAAAATGTAAGACTGATAAGTGTAGTTTTACTAAGAAGGCAAACATTTCTTACAAAATAGCTTATACGTAGATGGCCAAATTGTGGCCGACTAAATCTCCTATTTTCGGGTTGGGGTAAAGGTGGCATGAGATCTCTATTTACCCACACACTGGGGGAAAATGATCTTGGAAGGGGGAGGGGGGACTGACTACATCCATAGCACATGGTTAGTTTCAACTTGCGTCCACCACTGTGTGTCTCGCTCTCTCACTCTTACTCTCTCTCTCCCCCTCCTCTTCACCTTGTACTACCTTCATCTCAACCTCCCTCTTTACCACCCTCTCTGCCTCCCTCTCTAACTATCTCTCTAACTCTCTATTTCTCTCTCTATACCGAGTGAGTCACCCACTCCTATTTTTCTATATCTATGCAACCTGCACATAATACTACCCATCTAACAAAACATTGACCATAGCTGAACACCATGTGCCCGTTGATTTGTTGTCGTTAGTAGAGTAAGTGGTGAATAGATGGTGTTATCTCAGCAATGCATTGAGGAGCAGTCACATTTCAAAGAATGCATGTCCTTTTATTGTGTTGAAACAGATTATTGCAATGTTTACCAAACACGTTGGTACGTGACGATTGCATCCTTAATAACGCACATCTGCCTCACTTCGAGCCATTGTGTTTCTTCATGTGACATAAAATACAGTTACCGTATACTATATTGTTGAAAAGAAATCGATGCGCAAGTGCTATTTTGTAGCGATTCTCTTTATCCGCGCTGCTGATTGGTATAGGCTGACAACGGCGTTGAATATTTAGATAACAGAAGAGGCGCTGTAACAATACATGCACGGGACTCAGCGGAGGAGATGATTTGTTAGATGGGTAGTATTGTGTGCAGGTTGCATAGATACGGAAATGTAGGCACGGGCGACTCACCCGTTATATCTCACCCTCCTGCTCCCTCTCCTCCCTCTACCGCCCCCTCCCTATATATATATATCTCTCTTTATCTGTATCTTGATCTATCTCTATCTATGTCTCTATCTTCAAAAACCGTTTGAACATAAGGAACTAACTAAACCAAATTTTGTATGTAAATCATGTAAGCATTGAATTTTGAGATGGATATTGTTGTTGGTCTGTCATTTTGGAAGATAGCACCTTATGAAAAAATAGAGCTATTCTGTAATTTCTTGAAAACTACTCAAACTGTTCTTGCCAAATTTGGCACATAAATAATTCTATGGTACGCCATGTAAACATATGTGATTTAAATTGATAATGCATTTATTTTCAAAATGGTGGCCATTAAAACTTTTGTTTATATGGTGTGTATACCATATTGTTCTAATTTTTACCAAATTTTATATTTTTAAAGTGTGTTTGACAAGCATATGCCAACAAATAGCTACTTTTGTCCGTAATTTTGTAAGGTAGTCTTACATAAACAAATTAAGTTTATATGTCATATCGTGGCAGATAATCTACTAATTGCTACAAAATTTGGCGAGCAAATAGTACTACGATAGGCCATATAAATTTGTGTGCGGGTCAGACACTTATTTTCTAAGTTGAAGTTGTGACTATATAGCTATTACAGCTAAGTATGCTATATCGTTGAAACCATATAATCAATTCCAACTTAACTTTGTATGCTGGTTATACAGGATATCTCAGTAGAAACGTTCAAAGGTGAAACTGGGAATATGGTCTGCACCACGGAATGTTTTGAGATTAGGAACATGTGGTCCGCGAAACCAAGGAAAGGAGATGGGAGCGTAAACATGAATACAGGTGTTATTGACATTGCGTGTGTACACTATTGACAGGTAGTACTGTACAGGACCATTCTCTTGATGGACCGGTGTTAGTGTATCAGTTTGCACCTCTTAAGAGTTGCTCAAAGTGACAGCCACCAACCTCAAAGCAAGCTTGACAATGGCGTTCGAGATAATGCCGCATCCATCCAAATATCCCATGCGTATTGCATCTGTTGTTGATAGATGCACATACTGCGGCACTGCAGGGACAACAGAGCAAACTTTTGGACCATATGTGAACCACACACACACAACATGAGTCGCCCACATGTTTACGCTATCATCTCCTTTAGCTTGCCTCGCGGACCACACGTTCCCAATCTCAAAAAGTTCTGTGGTGTGGCCCCTATTCCCAGTTTCATTTTTGCACACTTTTACTGAAACATTTTGTATGTATGAGAACTATTGAATGTGTCTATATGGAACCTCTTTTGTGTGCCACTTTGTAAGTTAGTGCTACATGAATAAATAAAGTTATTATGTCATATCCCTGCAAACAATTGACCGATTAGTACTAAATTTAGCAGTACAGTAGTACTGTGGTAGGTAATGTAAACTGGTAGGTTTCAAGTGGGTCTTACAGTTATTTTCAAAATGGTGGCCATGTAGCCATTCTACTTAACTTTGTATGCTTGCTACATATGGTACAATTATCAAATGCATCTATGAGAAACCTCTTGTCCACCATTTTGTAAGATAGTGCCACATTAATAAATAAAGTTATTTCCTATATCTGGAAACAATTAACCTATTACTATTTTATTTTCAAAATGGTGACCCTTTAAATATTTCAGGTTAGTAAACCCTATTGTTCAAAAATTTGGACCGATTACATCCAGAGTTGATGCTCTGAATCCTACCTCAGTAATGCAGTTGATTGCATGCTAACTTATGGTACAAGGTTAGAGTCCTGGCTAAGGCCAGGACTCTAACCTTGTTGCATATGTTTCTGGTTCCATCTCTAATGATGTTGCTGTCAACGTGACATCAAGGCCTACCTTACGTTTACATTTTTAAAAACTTTTTTTAAAAATGATTTGCACCGATGTAGGGGAAAGTAGGCATGTTAGTTATATCAGTAACTTCTTGCTTTAATATTGAAATGCACTATTTGTACCAACTTCTTCTTTAACTTTCTGCTCCTTGTTGGTACTCAACCATTATTTCATGTAAAAAGGCACATTGCGTTCATGAACAATTTAATTTATACAAACATCTAGCAGCTGCGAGCTCTTTGTTCTACAACCTCAGAGTGGCATGAAATTACTCGCATTCTTATCAAGTTCGGAAGGGGGAGACTGAGATTGGTATTTGTGAACATTTGATTTTTTTCTTGGCACCATGAGTTGTGACTACTTATTTCCTGTCACTGCTGTGGAGTGGAAAGTGGTTGCTTATCAACAATTGTTGCAAATATGTGCCTACCCTGTCATCATTAGCCATGTGGGAGGCAAACAGCCTTCATCCATAGTCTTATGTGTATCATGTCATTGTTACTTCCCCTCATGCCTGTATATATTCACACAGATAGAGGATCAAGTTTAATCTAAAATCCTTATTAAATTATTGTGGAATTGCAACCAGCAGAACAACAGCTAATAATCAGCAAGGAAACTGAAAACGGTATGTGGAATTGTGTGGAATACAATAGAATTGTCTTTTCTGAGTATAGAACTACATAACTCAAAATGGGAAGAGGTTTACCAAGGTGGATTAGGATCCATTTGTTCACTCGTTTGTACAGGAACCAACACAACTTCTCACGAACGAATGTTTTGCTTTTCAAGATCATCAACTCTCGGAACTTCAATACCTTCGTGACTTATGAAGCCAGGACATGTTCTCATGAAATGTCCTGATCGTCAATCCAAATACAATCTAATAGTCAAAGAAGTTCTCTTGCTAGAAGGAAACCCAGAATACTCCCATGTTCGATTTTTGGATGGCCGCAAAACAACTGTTTCTTATAGACAACCTGCACCAGCTGGGACACCAATAATAAAGGGCGAACAGACAAGTACTATTGAAGCAAGTACTGAGGATCAAGAGCTTAGAGAAGGAAGGGAAGTGGAATCCAGGCTTAGAACTGATATTCAGAAATCTGCTAGACGACAAGAATTCCTAAAAGGTCCTCAGGAGCTCAGGTTGAGTTCTGAAGTGCTGAAAACTTAACACTGTTCAGGATAAAGAACCTGTAAGGAAAAGTAGTCACCTTTCTTGAGAGATTATATCACCTTTTAGGAAGTGGTGAATGTCAAAGTTGAAGTTTTATTTAACGTTTGTCTAAATATCTGAGTTTCATTTACGTACTATTTATTTAAAAGAGTGGTTATAAAATAAACTTTCTCTTCTTGTTAGTTAATGTTCTTTTCGAGATGAGTTGTATTCTTATTTGTGTAATAAAGTCTATTTCTAGGTAAAGTTTTCTAACTCATTACAGTAGGCTATAATAATAGTTTGAACTATGGATTCATGTTGAAGTTGAGGCACAACAATGCAGTATTTGGTGTGTCATGGAATAGAGGGTGCAGTGACATGATAGCTTTGTAATCAAATCTCTTGGATATTAGTAGTATTCACATAGTGTTAGTTGAAGATAATGATGTCAGATATGTGTTACTAAATTTCATTCCATTCTGATTGATAAGAAAATGAGATTTCTTCTGAAAGTGTTTGACATGAGGAAAATTTCTGCCAGAGGTTGTGCTGGTGTTCCAAAGACGCAGTTTTTAAGCTGGCGGTAAATTAATAAATTCTGTTTATTTGTGTGTAGTTTGTATTTGGTCCAAATTGTAATGCCATATACTTGCTCCTGTCAAAGTACTAAATATTTACTTTATTACGCACACACACACCAACAGTGTTTATACAGTCGTAACCAGTAAAAATACAATTGCGTTTGGCTTTAAGCTTATGTCAGTTAAAAAGTAACTATTTTAAGTACAAAATTAAAATAGCTGTCATTAAAAGGAATTTTTTGAATAAGCAGTCCTATTTAAATAAAGTGATTTGTCTGATCCAAGGTTTTGCAAATCCAGTTTCATGACAATGTGTATTGAACAATGTTTGAATATACTTAATTATTTTTCTGCTGTTAATACAAAGAAAAGTGTGTATTCTCCACATAGATTCTAATGTAATACAAATTGAAAAATTTTACACTATTATAATTATTTTATGAAAATTGCAATTATTCCATTTGTGTACATACAAAACAGAAAAATCCAGTACATATGGAACACTAGTGCTACCTAGTGGCAAAAATTTTAGGTTTCAAAACTATTAGCTTTGAGTTTCACAACTATGTAAAGTAAACCTTGGTGTTGCTAATAAGACAGAAGAGTGTTTCCAAGGTGCTTGTGGCTGTGTGCATCAGGAGTGGACACTGCCGGCTGTGGAACGTCCCAAATTGCGATCTGGTCAGGAACCTGCAGGGCCACAACTGCAATGTGGGAGCAATTGTGTGGCATCCCCATGCCATGGACAATGAAGACCAGCGCGTGTGTGCTCTGGCTTCTTGCGCGTTTGACGGCTCTGTCAAGTTGTGGAACTTGAGCAGGTTAGTTGTCCAGCAATTTTCATTACACTGGGACCTATCTTCATGTAGGTCCTGGCTTGCTGGAGTGTGCAACATTTTGGCAATGATAATAAGTGGTTTCTATACCAATACTGAGTATTAATATCTGCTGATACTTAACATTTTCTTGAGGTTTCGGTGTTAGATATACTGTAGTATAGATTTTAGAAAGTATAACTAGGGTCCTAGAAAATTTGCAGGTGTGTAATGACTAGCCCCACTTTTACGGTAAATAAAATCAGCTGATTTCATCATTCAAATTTCACAATTTCGTCAAAAAAATATTTTTATTTCGTAAAATAATTTTTATAACAAAAAATTTGCATGCATTATTATTAGAACATGAATCTGAACAATTTCAACTAAACCAAATGGAATTTATTATTCATTCATTTTAATCCATTCATATTTAAGGGGAAAACATTAAAAAATATTTAACAAGAAGAATGAGAGGACAACCTTACAAGATCACACTTGTCATGTAACACACATTGTCACATCACAGTAATTTTTGTGCGATCAATCTTGTATTTGAGACATTTAAAACTGCCCAAGAACACTCACTAGATTTTTACATCACCGACATACAGATTTTGATCATTTGTAAATAACAATACTTTAATTAAACCCCGTTCAGCTCAGTAGTACTCCAAAACAAATCCACCACAACCTAGCTACAAAATACTAGTAAATATTGTATTATTAGAGACCTGAAAAAGTAGGTGTTATTTTTTCCAAAAAAAATGTGTTATTTTTTTTTTAAATAGGTGTTATTTTTGTCAAAAATAGCTGTTATTTTCTTGCTACAAAAATATGAGAATTGCTTCAATTTTTCATGTCCTATTTATAAAGACACATGATTTGAGAAATGTCACTTTATTCGTAAAAACTGAAATTGGCAGTGTTATTCGTATTGAAAAGCTGTGTTTTTTATCAATTGTTATTTCCTTGCAAAAATACCTAACTCCCAGAGAAATATACAGCCACGTTTTTAAGACAAAACCACCAATTTCCTGTATTAACAGACAACATTGAAAACCATTTCATATTCTCTTACTTAAGATTTGGTATTCTGCCTGACACCTGGAACAACGGTCACAATGCACTGGCAAGGGCATACTGTTTCATGAAGAGACCAATGTAAACAATTTATACACAATTATAAATGTACTCTTTAAAAAAAATAATAAAAGTGCCTTGTACAAACAGAAAAAAAAACTTGAGAAATCTACCTTTATGTTTTTGAACTATCTGAACTTTCAACGACAGATTTTTTCGTTAGGCCCACTAACAAAACTTTTGTTTGTTCAAAACGTGTTATTTTTTACTGCACATATTTACGTAGAATATGTATGGTAAAAATAGAGTTAGCTGGAAGAATACAATATTAAAATACGTGATAATTCAATTTACAAATATATTCTACACAGTAGATGCATATAAACACATTTTTGACCGCTGCGCCGCTTTGTAAAAAATAAATTATTTTTTGGATAAAACGTGACTATGCTAAGAATGTAAACAAACTGAGCGAGCTAGTTGGCGTGAATTTCATAGCTAACGTGGTGCATGGTAGACGTGAACACTACGACGGGGTTTCCTATTAAGCAAATAAACGTTTGCAGGGTCTTGCACTGGAGTGTACTCTCAAATTGATGCATCAACACTTGCGCTCATGTTATTAATGGCCGTCAACACGCGTTACGGAAAGTAAAACATGTTTTTGTTTACTGTGTATATCAAAGAAATCTACTGGCTAAATCTGCATGCATTCGTAATCATATATGCAAAAACACATAAAATACGTTGTAAGAAGCAACTATGTGACATAAAACAATAATTCGCGAAGATACTATAGAATTTTGTACAATTCATGAATTACAGCTAAAATTCTGAAAACTCGTAAAAAAATTTTTCTGTGAAATTACCCGTTCATAGCGTTTGCTAAATTTTCAGGTCTCTACAGCAGTGATGAAAGTTTCATCTTAACTCGTGTGTTCGATGGTCGTCAAGGCCTTGTAATAATTCCCGCTACTGAACAGTAACACTTTTGTTTTGTGATTATTATATTTTGAACTGTGTATGTGAAAAAAAATTATGGAGCGGGTGTGTCGTTCAAAGAAAGCTACAAAATATTATCCACGAATTATTGACACTTAGACATTAAAAATTTTTAACACGCAAAAATAACTAGTTGCTGCAACGAAGACTGTGGACGTTTGGTAAACAGTGCGACGAGTATTTCTAACCTCAACCACAAAACGTAATATAAACATTAATTGCGTGTTGGTGTGTATTTTTTTTGCCATAGTTAGCAAACCAACAAAACAGATCATTTTGTAACACTCGTTCCGCGAATATTAGTTTAGTTGCAAGTGAAGGTCAGCGTAAATTTTCAAAATAGCTTTATTTGAAGTAAAACGGAAAAAATAGCTTTGTGCAAACATAAATGCTAAAATTCACGTTATTTTTTGTTTTATCGCAAATGCTATTTTTTCAGGTCTCTATGTATTATTGATAAAATAAAAATACTAGTTACATAGTAAAAATGTTTGTACACAGAATTGGCAGAAACCTATTTGTTTTTGTTTTCTTGGCAATATGAAAATCACACAAATTTTCTTCCAATGCAGTTGTCTTTTTATTTTTTATGTCCTCCACTATCACTAAATCACTGTGCATATGGCACGGCACGTATCTTTTTGCACCCACTCAATGTTTGCATCGCAGTATTTGCATTGCACTTTAATCAGTTTATAAAACACAAAACCCCTTCATTTCCAAACTCCCGGGCACGTTCTAAATCAGTGACTATTTTTTTAGCATTCTTAACTAGTTTTGTGACTACGATCACCACCCTCAATCGATAGTTACAAATTCCATATTTTCTTGTTGTGAAAAACCTAACCACAAAGCACGGAGATGAGTAAAGTCGGCAGTGTTTACAAATACGGTGTGAATGTTTAGTGCGTAATTACTATATTTTACAAAAAATTATATTCATCTCTGTTAGATATACGTACTATTTACTTTTATCACCAACATTTTTGGTTAAATATGTTGTTTATAAATAAAATACACGTTCAGGTGTTATTTCACACATGAACGAGCACCATAGCGTTTAGGGTCTATGTATATCAAATTGTTCTTGTGATGTAAAATTTAGTTTGTTTACAATTTTCTATAGTCAACGTGATCACCACTAAAATTATTTTGCTATCCCACGTGTGTGAAGTAATTGAGAGATAATTCTGTATAGCAAATTGAAGACTACGAAACTTAATTGTGGTAAGAGTTTGTGGTAAGAGAAGCTTGGAAGCTCGCTTTTAGATACACTTTGACATGCCATGAGCACTGTCGGATACATATCCAAGCCTCAGCCTCTGGTGCTCCCCTTAATGTACCGTAGCGCCGAACGCTGCTGCTCATTTCGCCTCTGTAGTGCTCCTATCCACAAGCGAGTCTACCTCTTGCTGCCTGAGTGGCCAACAATCTGCACGACGCCGTGCTCCAGTCTGAGTAGGTGGACCCACCCCCTCGTTTGCTTTGTCCTGGCTGGCAGGCACCGTACGCACACACTCGCCATGCATCAGGGGAGGTTCCCCCCCCCCCTTCACGCTGCCTGCTCCAGACAGGGCAGTTCGCATCAGCTCTATAGCTGCAACTCTCATTACCTTGCCACGCTTGCCGTAAGCAGTATTGTTGAAATTAGTCTTATTATGTTAAACTGTGCTTAACTTGTCTTTCTCAACACAGTAGTCAGAAGCTCTTGCCGCGGAGCCTTTTGCTAGTCACGAGTGTTGGCCTTTTGCCTCGTCCATACAGGCGTATTTGTACCGGGTTCGCTCTCGCCCCGAACTTCGATTAATATCTCGTTGCCGCCCTGCAGCAAACAACTTGGCAAACTTAATCCCTCGTCCATCAGACGTTAGCAGGCACAGGTCGGAGATACATGTCTTGTAAACTCCTTCAGACGGAATGAAACATATATCTACCAGTTAACCTCTTTTTGGTCCAATATACATACTCTTTCATTTTTCGTCCTCCTTACCCGCTTTGCCTTCTGTGTACTCGTCCACTGGACTACTTCCAGGTGTATGCATGATCGCCAAGATAGAGATTTGAACTAAGTCCCCACTGAAGGGCGCCCCTATCTCTTGCCAATGTTTGGGGTCTAGTGCTGGCTGGTCATGCCGTCCTCTAACACCACTAAGGCAAAGGGGGGAGAGAACCTTTCTCTGAGGCTCCTGAGGCTCGAGGAGAACAAACACGTTAGGTCACTACGACTCTCAGGCTACAAGCTGCTCACGTGAGAACGCTGTGAACCCAGAGGTGCAGTTTAGGTCTGTAGCTGGTTACACCGCCCACTCAACTGTTTACCAGGGAGCCCTCTCCCCAAGTCGCTATTGGCCTGAGCACCGTCCATTGTGAAGCGCACTGTGCGGCGCCGATCAATGTATAGGACTCTGGCAGGGGTCAACCCCAAGGCACCGGCCCCAGGAAGAGTAGATTCCTACCTGGACGGACCATGCCCGAACCTGTCCTCCCCCTGTGCTGCTACGTAATTTTTAACCATATCTACGGTCATGCCTGCGCCTACAGGACGCCCACTAAATCTTCTAAAATCGTAATTCTTTATTCTTTTTTTATTTATAGCCTCTGAAATTAACGTAACATCACTGACTGTGCATAGCTGTGAATTCACAGCTATTCCTAAATGCCCAATCACCGGACGGGCCATGAAAGGGATAGCAAAGGGATAGCATAACCCTCAGTGCCCAGCTACACGCTCTGGTGAGCCAGGGCCAAACAATCCCAGGGCTCAGACACGTTGGCCCATATGGCCCCCTCAAAATCCTCGTTAAGGAGACTCTGTTTACGTAGTCTCTAGAGGAATACTGGGCCAATGCACCTTCATTCCACGTTGGCTAACTGGCGTCAACTTACACAAGCAATTTAGTTGATGTTTTGCGAATACGGGAATTATTACATAATTTCTCAGTATTTCACATTATTTCGCGGTTCATGAAAATTTCTAGGCCATAGCAATGACCATTATGAAATGCAAAACATTTTGCATTATGCTTGATATAACGCTAAATTTGTATGTTTGAGCGATAACTGTAACAAATTTCCATCAGTGCACTGTCATCTTCACAGCACTTCGTACAACTATGAATGTAAACAAATTTTTTTTATGCACTATAGATATGGGCATTCATGTAGCACTTATTCCAAAAGGGCTTGCCACATAGCTACAATCTTAGTGTTCATAGTGAAGCAGTTATTAGGGATGGGTCGAATAACCAAAAATGTCGATTCCGGTTCCGGTGCCGATTCTACAATTTAAATATCAGTTCCAGTATTTGGTTCTATGTATTTTGAATACTTACCTTTTGCTTGCAACTTTATTAAACCAATGCAGGTAAAATTCATTAAATGTTTTATTTAACTGTTATATGGAAGAATTGTATAGTAACAAAGTGTGAAGATAAGTTTTAATGTATACAGATAAACTTGTATTAAATTTATTTAAGGTTAGTAAATGTGTAAAAAATTATTTTTTTTTACATTAATATGTGGTGATTGTGATATGTTTGGAAAATACTTTAATTAAATAACTCATGGCCCTCAAACCAAAACATTGTGGTGTGCTGTAAGATAAAGGTTCGTTAAAAGAAGGTCAACAGCTGTGGTGGGCCAGATTTCTTATCCTTTTTTTTTTTTGCTTCTTTTATGGTGTCTGGGCGGCCCTTTTTTTTTTGCATCTTTTACACAGTGACTACCTGGTTTTTTTTGCAGTGCTGGAATGTGACACCTCAAAAAAAAAAGTCTCTTCCTATCTTACTCACTGTCCACCACAGCCATCCTATCAAACAAAGAAGGCTTGGAGGAATGTATGGATCGATCGGCTAGCAGTGTTGTTTATGGGCTAGCAGTGTTGTTTATGGCGGCGGAGGGCTGGAGTTGAGTGAGAGAGAGAAGGGAGAGGAGTGTTGATGTAAGAGCGAGAGATGAGATAACAGACTATTCCCATACACTTCCCTCCAAACATCACCGAACAGTTTACGACTACCACTCCTTAATTGTTTTTCCTTGTAAAGCAGGCACCCCAGAAATTTTTCCCTTTATGTTGAGGAAAAAGGGCGAGATATACATGAGTAAATACCATAGTTATTTTTGTAACAACAGAGTTTTGCCATTGCTGTGTAGAACCAAGAACCGAGTAATTGTTGTTAACCTAAAACCGGTTCCGAGTCAAACCTCAAGAACCGGTATAAATTGGAACCGAAGAACCGAACCGACCCATCCCTAGTTATTAGTGATGATTCCTTCAAGTGCCACACAACCTTGGTGCATGTATATGATCATCTACGTCTGACAAGTTTACATACACTGATCAACAGTGGCGTATTTTGTGATCTGTGTTGTATTCAGGGATTAAATAAAGTTTTGGTGTTTCTATGCAGTTGTAATTTCTTTACGTAATGAAATAACGGCATACATGAAAAAGCAGCAACAAGTTAAAAAAAGAAGTGGTATTACAAAAGATGAAAACGAAATGTGAGCTTTCAACACATTCTGTTAATTTTGCATTTGAGTAATAAGGCATGGATTAAAAAAATTTGTTCTTTGGTTAATAAAAGTTTTACAGATAATTTTGGACATTTGTGAGTGAAGTTGTATGGACAGTGTACCAAGTTTTCTGACCAGGTGAAAGTAAAACTATTATGTATGTAATGCACATTGAGAAAATACATATAGTGGAACTACGTTATTGTGAGTATGGCCTATAGCGTCACGTCCACCATTGCGATAATTTTTAAATGCACCGTCATTTGCCTTATCATTTGAAAGGTACTTAATTTAGTTTATAATGCAAGTTTATTAATGAAGCCTTTCACTATAGCAATACAAACATTTGTAAACTCGTATTTTTAAAAATTTTAAACACGTCACATTGCAAGTGACATCCACCCATTTGCCACGCCCAAGCCAGCCTTTGTTAGTCTGTGTTGCATAGGGTCACTCGCGTCAGATGGAGGTACGTGGGATGGAGGTGTGTGCGTTCGCACGTTTTTTGCATCTTGTGTTGAGCGGATTTAAATCGTGAAAGCAGTTTTATGTGTTACAGTTTTGGTAAACCGTATTTCTTTTTAAATTATGAAGTGTGCTAATAATAGAAAAACACTTGACATTGCAACAAAGTTCAAAATCATATGTGAGGTTTCCAAATGTACGTGGCCTAAATAAACACCCTTTTAGTGTAGTTCATTATATAAAAAATTTAACAATACTTGTGTGTTGAGTATTTTTCGCATAGATATGAACAGCAACATATTTATCGCATTTAGTTCTTTCGATGACGTTAAAATTGAATTATATTTTTGTACAAACAAAATTTTACACTGCATCACCAAAACACATTCTCATAAGAAGAATCGCAAAACAATCACGTCTCACGAAAGACGATAAACTAGAGTTCCCTGTACTACCAATAAAATAAACAGAGCCATAATTAGTATATTGTGTGGTCATAACAAAAATAAAACTAATTCTGAATGGCAACCAGCTATAGTAGCTTGCATACTCTTGTGTGAATTATGCTGTTGAGTTGAAATATCAATAGTGCATGTATGCAATTGTGAAGTACAATCTATGAGATGTTATTACAAGTGTTCAAGACAGTGAATTCTGCACGCTAAAAGTAGTGGAAAAATAAAGGTAATGTAAATTTTGTGATTAAGTATGTAAACAAATTGTAAAAATATGCAGGTAATTCACAATTTTCTATAGTAAAACAAGTTAAATTCATAAGTTTTACATTTGTTGAAAATGTCTGTTTTCAATGTTGTCATTTTTCGTTTCTTTCAAAATATTATTCCTGAGTGTTGAAATATTTTTCTAACCTACATTTGTTTACATTTGAACAAATACGTGTGTTGTCTGCAGGTTGGGACAGAACAGGAAAGTAACATCTGTTCATGGTGCCAGCCCTTCCCGTTATGAAAATTTACAGTGTCTACACATGGGACTGGAGGAAGTGTATTATTGATCTGCTGTTTGCTTTGTGAGCATGAGAGAGAGAGAGAGAGAGTGTGGTGTGGTGTGCTAAGAGAGGAAAGACGAGTGACGGAAGGAGAGAGGAAGCGGTCAGGTGGCGAGGTCGAGAAGGGATAGCGGGTAAAGGGGAGAGAGACAGGTGTAGAAGCGGTAGCGTGTAGAGGGGCGAGAGACAGGTGGAGAAGCGGTAGCGAGTAAAGGGGCGAGAGACAGGAGGAGAAAGAGAAGGGGGCAGAAGGAAGTAGGGAGGGAAGTTCAGTAATCTCCAGGCTTTGTGTATGTCAGACAGAGAGAGAGAGAGAGAGACAATGAGTGAAGTAGCGTGCTGATTGGTAGGCAACTAACTCCCTCATGCCTCTTCCACAAACTTGGAGGAGAAGCAAGGTTGTGCCTTCTGGTCGTTACATTTATGCGGCTGTCAGACGTCTTGATTTTTTTTTTGTATTAATTTGTTGCTGCATACGCGTAGTTTACGGCATTCGGTAAACACTGAATGTACAAGGGCAAATACAATAACAAAAAAATTATGGGGCATGGTAAATCATGTTATAACGATAACTCGCTATAGCGATAATTTATTTTGCCATTGTCGACTATCGTTATATCGCGATTCTATTGCAATTGTGTACAGTACACAATACACTAGCGAGAAAATAAGTACAAATTGTATACCTTTTCAATGCTACTGTTTTGGCATTATGTTTTAATTTTCACTCTAATACTTTTCCTCAAATCTTTTTGCTTGAATCTAGAAACTTTTTAATGCTAAGTATTTAATGGTGTTCGAGGATTCGAATGGCTCAACAAATGTCAAATAAAAATTCTTGCTGCAATGAATTAGATTTTAATTGCAGAACTGTCGTTTCAGTCCCTATAAAACTCACATTTCTCTTATTTTACCATACTTTTGTTTTGTGCAGACTGGTATTTTTTGCTGCTATTATGTATCTTGTTCAGAAATTTTTTACTTTGAAGATACGTCAAATGCAAGACTGTTGGAATTAAAATGTTATTCTTTGAGCACTAGTGAATGATTATGGTGACGAGTATTTGCTTCCTAGCTTGTATGTACCAAAATGTAAAGTGTTATATCAGCTTGCAAGGTTATAGTGTTCTCAATGTACAAAAATGTTTTCAACAAAATTTTATTTTATTCACAGCCTATTACGTTAAGCAAGTTATACTGCTGCAGCCAATTGCTACGCACTGCATTAAATGTGCAGAAAACATGATAAAATGTTGAGGTTATAATCTATGACCAATGTGCCAATAATTAGTGCCAGTGACCGATAACATTAAATGTATCTTTATTGCCAAATATTGGATATTGGTTATCGGGCTATCACTAACAGTAGTATAAACAGTAAATATTTGTCAGTAAGCACCTGGAAGATGAAGCTTGCAGAAGGTATCTGTACTTCTGTCCTTGTCCAGCTCTGACCCTCTGGCTGACGTGGAGGGCCATGCCCCACACAGAGTGTCACGACTTGCATTCCACCCATCTGGTCGCTTCCTAGGCACGTGTTGCTTTGACTCATCATGGCGGCTGTGGGACCTGGAACAGGGTGAGGAGGTCCTGCACCAGGAAGGACACTGTAAGCCCGTATACTGCATCTCCTTCCAGGATGATGGTTCCGTGTGTGCCACAGGGTGAGGCATTGTTACTCCATCCATTTGTGATTATTTAAAATCATTTCTGTTTAATGTTTAAAATATTGTTTTTTTTTTTAATAATTTTCAAAAAAGTAATTTTAATGTGTAAACAAAGGTGTTAACTGTATTCTTTCCTCCAATTGCTCCCAGTTCATGATAAAAATCCCTATATCTGTGCCACAATATACCAGTTTTGCCATGGAGTTGAGTTTTTTTTTGTGAGATACCCACGGTGTTTTTGGAACTTGGGTCTGGGAGAATTCTGTTCTGCATGCATTCAGAAATCATCTGGGGTCTTCCTGCATATTTGGGGAGGTCTGGTTTGATGGCTGGATATTGTACTTATGAGAATCATTCTGATCTTTGGGGCATCTCCTGTTAAGGTGTCTTGCAAATCTGGCAGATAAAAGTCAGACTCTACAGATCTTGAACCCGTTCAGCACATCCCAGTCATAAATGAGGATAAGTGGCCTGTTGCAGGTGATCCAAAGAGGCCTTTCCATTCACATCCCGGATAGTTGCATCGAGCATGCCAGTTGTGGCAGAATACAGGATTTACTCCAATGTATGTAGTTTCCTAGCTTTATAGTCCATCTTACACAGGTATAATGGAACTCTCTACCACAGTGGGTGCAGTCATTATTTTTCTCCTTGTTTTTGGTAGTCAGGCAAGGCATACATTTTCTTGGTGCAGTGTCAGCAATGGTTTCCCTTTCAGGCCACATGAGGGGTCTACTATGGCTAGCCATGGTCTGTAGTAGCTGATTTGGGCCCCACAGGATGTTTCCCAACTCCCCTAAGTCATGTGTTGTGTACGTGGGTGTTTCTGCTCTTGATCTGAGAGGCTTCGCTATTTTCCAAAACTACTTGCTTCATTTTGAAAGGTTCCATTTTCGGTGCCAAGAAAAGAAAGATTGACGTGTCACCTGTTGGTGGATAGTGACCAGCTTTTTCCTCTTCAGAGCTAGGAAGTTTGGTGGCACTTTGACTATGTTTATTGCTCTGACTGGGCTGGGATAAGAAGCTTGATTATGTTCCACTTGAGTTTGGGGAGGAAACTTATGAGTTGGTCGCATTGTAACCCTGAAAGGGCCATAACCAGCAGTGGCAGACAGCATGGGAGGTCTCTCGTTAGGAAGATGGGAGGAGAACGATAGTTGTCAGGAGGCTGTGGCGGCATTGTTTGGATACAAGGGCTTTGGAGATGTGGTTGATAGGGGAAACAGCCAGAGGGATTACAAAGTAGTTAGGAATATATCCCGGAGTGATACCGATGGTTCTTCTTAGGTGCCAAGTTCTGGGGACTGGAGCGGTGTTAGCATAGAGGCTTGGTAACCAAGTTTCCAGTGAAGGGGTTTTTATTGAGCCTCGGCTATGAGCCTTAGTTTTTTTTTTGTCTGAGAGGGGTAAAAAGTCTTTAAAAGACACTGAGGAAAAATGAAGAAAGATGGACGGTAGTGTGGGGCTTTTACCCACTAAAAACCTCCCCTCTCTCGCCCTCTGGTGTAGAGGGATCAGACTGGGACCGCCTTGCAGCATTACATCAGTCTGAACGTGTTCACCCTAAGGGATTTGCCGCGTGCATGTATCTTGTTCGCTTCTTTTCTCTTTGAGTACGCTTTCAGTGAAAGCGCATACTATGCTCCTGTTTTTCTTGTTTTTGAGCATTAATGCCACCATGTTATCAGCACTGAAGGTCTCTCCAAGCTGTGCTTCCGCTTGACTTCGTTCTAGTATCCATCTGCGGCAGGTGAACACCGTGTGCTCAACGTCGTCGACTTCCGTACAGTAAGAGCATCAGTCTGTTGGTAGTTTACCCATTTGATGCAGGTATTTGTTGAAACAACCGTGGCCGGTTAACACCTGCGTCAGATGGTAGTTTACTACTCCATGTTTTCTATTTACCCAGCAGTCTAAATTAGTTATCAATTTTTTGGTCCACTTCCCTCTGTTTCCATGGTTACAGGTGATCTGCCATTGGTTCATCGTATGGTTTCTCTCTTGCTCGCGGGTTTCGTGTTTGTTTGCCTCTGCCGCTCTCGTAAAGATCTGGCTTCACTCTTGCGCTTGCGGTTTTATCAGGATTAATCCGGCTATAACTAATGCTACTGGCTCCGAGGTCGTTCTATAAGCGGCACTTATCACTCTCATTGCGCAGTTTCTCTGCACCGCGCCTAGCAATTTGCGGTTGTACTCTCGTTCAAGTGCCTTAGACCATATCTCAGCACCATACAACATTATTGATTGGGCCACATTAGTCAAGAGTTTTCTTTTTTCTGGTGTAGGTCCACCAATGTTCGCCATTAGTCGACTAAATCCGGACACCAAATTTCTCGCCTTCGTTGCTGTCAGCTGTATATGTTCATGATATGGTAGCTTCCGATTGAGGGTCACTCCCAAATACCTGGTTGCTTTCTTGGTTTCATATCGCGGTGTAGCCGGCGTACATAAGGTGGGGTATTTCGACTCATTTCTTGGTTAAAAAGACTACTTCGGTCTTATGTTCTGCTAATTCTAAGCTGTGCTCAGTTAACCAAGTCTTCAGATGTCTGACGGTTAAGTTGATTTTATATTGAGCTGATTTTATTGCTTTTAACTAAGATAACTGCGGCTATATCATCAGCGTATCCTACAAGAAATGATTCCTCAGGCATATCCACTTCAAATATGTCATCGTAGTTCATGTTCCAGCAATCGGGGCCAAAAATATATCCTTGAGCTGCTCCTCTTATCACTGCAAGACCTTCTAGTGTGGTGTACATAAGCACTCTGTCGTCTAGATAATCTTTGCATACCTCTGTTAAATAGTCTGATACATTAAACTTACTCAATGCTTTCATTACATCTTTCTGGATCTGTGGTTTCCCGTTTCAGTTTGAAGGGCCGCCGCTACCACCTCGTTTATAGCACTAATAGTAGAGCACCCCTTCCTGAATCCGTGTTGTTTGTTTGATAGGTCTCCATGTTCTTTAATGTCTGCTAGGATTCTGACCTTAAGAAACTTCTCGTATATTTTTCCGGCAAAGTCTAGCATACACAGAGGCCGGAAGGACGATGGCGCATCGTTCAGTTTATTCGGTTTACAAATCAGAACGAGCCTTGGTCTTTTCCATCTTTTGCAGAAAATGCCTGCTTTGAGGCAGGTATTATACATGTCCGCAAATTCTTGTGTGCATGTTTGTGCCGCGAGCTTCATTGCCTCTATCGGGATCCCGTCTGCTCCTGGAGTTTTACCGTTTTCCAGCGAGCATACTGCTGTTTTAATCTCAAGGCCTGTGAATAAGAGGGGCACCTTTTTAGTTTGCCCGTGCGTTGTACGTTTTCTCGGTGTGTCGTCGGGGAATAATGTGTCCACAATATTTTTCATCGTCACTTTGTCTTTTGCTCCACTGGGGAGTTGTCCGCCAAACTTACGTGTTACTGTCTGGTAGCCAAGGCCCCACGGGTCGTTATTTACTTTCTCGCATAGCTCTGTCAATTTTTGGGATTTACTCTTTTTAATGACATGTTTTAACTGTCTCTTGGCATCCTTATAAACGGCACTTACTGTTTCGAGGTCGCTGCTGTTCTTACGCGCTCTCTGTGCTATTCTTCTTTGCTTAAGACATTTATCTCTGAGGGATGCAATGTCTGAATTCCACCTGGTATCGGTAAAAGCCTAGTAGTGCCTAGGGAAGTGGTACTGCTGAACCAGATGCCCAGCTGAGGAAGAGAGTTTTTCCGTAATGTTCAACTAAAATCCTGAAGGGCTGGCAGGGTCAGCCAAGCATAGGCTTGAAATGAAGTAGTGGTATGTGTGACGGAAGCATAGAAAGTTGAAAGAAATCAAAGCCGATTATGTTAAGTACTTGGGTGTATTTCAAAATAAACTGGCATAGAACCAGCCTCTGCTCTAGGTTCTATGCAGGGCAGGGGAACCTGTGCTGCCAAGTAAAGGTATGATGCAAGGTTAGTGAGCCGGACTAGAGCGATACCTGTAACAACATGCGCTAGACACCTGGTGCAGGTGTGCTAACGATGTGGAACAGACTTCCTATTTCATACTACACCACAGAGCTAATGGCAACAGCCATGATGGTAGTATGCACGTGTAGTGATGTCTTAGCATTGAGTACAGGTACTGAAGGTCTCGTGGTTCACACAGACTGAAGAACACAAGATGTAAAATGGACTGCAAAATGCGTAGGGTACCCAGAAAGGGCTGTGCGTCTAGAATTTATACCCTGCTGAACAAGGGGTTAGTGAGCGGGAAATAGGAGTGTATGGGTGATAATCAGCCATCCCTCCTGCACAGCTAGGATGCATGTACAGTACTCAGCCCACATGTAGCATCCAAAGGGGTGGAATCTGCTGCCCACCCAACTCGGGTGTGCAGGTGCTGTGCAGGCAGCTGCGATTCAGGAATTATACTGGCTGGGTGCCTACATGCCAGTAGACATGTCCTTTGTAATGATAACCAAGGCAATATTGATGGCATAGCTAAGAGGGGGCTGCGGCAGGAGTATAGCCAGTTGCGCATCAAACTTTCCTTTAGGACAGTATTTGTGTGTTCTTTGTGAATGCCAGTTTTTGTGTGGGATACTAACAGTGAGAAAATGGCATGTAAATACCATGAATTTTGTTTGAGTGCTACTGGTAGTGTGTATGACAAACATGATTTGGTTATTTCACATGTATAACCGATATGTTTACATTTGGTGACATCTAGTTTAATGATGTGGTTGGTCATGTTGTATATTTCTTATGGTAACTTGGAAATCTTTTTTTTTTTTTTTTCTTCATTTCTTTCTTAGTACTTCTGTTACTTTCTTAATTTTACTACATTACTTTCTTCATTCTGTGTTGTACTAAGTGCCAGTCTACTTGGTTTGCTTCAGTAATGTTTTATATCAAGTAGTGTTGTCTCAGCAATACTGGCCTAGTGACAGTCACCTTGTGATTGTTTGACTTATATTTTGAGGGTACAGACTTTTTAGAGAGAGCCATTTATTGCAACTGCATGAGTTTTTTAAATGTTTGGAAGCTACAGCAGATGATACTACAGATTATGATGCAGCAATGCATGTCACTCGTAGACTGGCCTTTGACTATAAATATTTTGTGTTTATGGGAATGGTATACATCAATAATGATTTTAAGGAGCAGGTATCAGTACACCCACTCATGGGAAAATTGCAAATAGCACTTCCAAATGCCTTTCTCTTCCTGTTCTGAAAGCATCTTACAGCAGTGGCCTTACTTGAGAACATCAGTCAGTGGTGAGGCCCTGGGCATGGTCCATTCATTGTCAATGACTGAGGCATATTATGAAGTACCCAGGAAACTGCTACTATACTATTCAAGTAGACTGTTAATTGTAGCTGTTCATATGTGCACAGTAAACCCCCTATTTTGCGACTGTCTCAAAACTGCTATTGTCACAAAATTAAAACCAGCCAATTGTGATACCTGAAAATTATTTGTATAATGTTAAAAGTGCATTTTTTACATTAAGTAATGTGTTTAATCATCTCTGGCATAAAACCATCATGTTTTTTAAATTAAGTATTGATTTAATTTGTTAAGGGGACATTTTCCAAATAAAATTATACCCGAGACACTTATGCAGAACCTCCCTTTGTCACCAAAAATATTAAAAACATTGAGTGGTATGACATTTTACCAAGCGTTATAGTCCATGTTTAATCATCCTTGGCAATAAACCAACATGATTTTTAAAAGAGATATTTATTTAATTCAATTGTCATATGTCTTCCAAATACATGTGTGCTTGACCTCTCCTTATCAAAAATGTTAAAATATTCCACAGCATGCAAGTTTCACCAAACATGAAGTCCATTTTCAGTAATATCTTTGCGGGAAAATCTGGATATGTCATTTAAATATTAACTATTTTCAATAGAGAGCAACATATTTTTTGAATAACTGATGTCATAGAAGGGCATATGTGACACCCCTTCATCACCAAATAATGCATAAGTACTGAGCTCTCATAACTCGTGTCATGCATCAAGTGTAGAGGATGAATCCGGGAATTTATTAATTACAGAAGGTTATAAAAAAAAAAAATCTTAATGGCCATATTTATTTGCCTCTTTCTCAGAATCACAAGTTCTTTTAATGAAATATTATTAATCACTTCAAAAGGTAGATGTTTGCCAAATAAAAATAAAATCTTATAAAATGCATTATCTCATGTAGTGTGTTTATAAAGTGTAAATGCAAAGCAAACCTACATGTGAACGTCTGGCTGGGAGGAATAAGCTTTGGCTGTCCTCAGATGACTGCGTTCCTTCCCTTCTGTTGTTGGTGAGTTAGGAGATTGCCTAGCAACCAGTGTGGCGTCCTCACACCCTTCCTCTCAAGACCAGTTGGGTAGGGATAAAGGAGTGTGTGGAGGGATGGCTTGTGCCGTTTCAGTCTCTCCTCTCTTCTCTTCACTCTGTGCTTATTGCATGTTATGACGATGATCACTCTGATGCGCCACGAGTGACTTCATTCTTTCGTCTAGCCTCATCACAGTCGTGGCCCCCTCCTAAGAAGAGCTGTTACGCCATACACACCACAGGACGCCTTCGAGCCAGAGATGGCTTGTCCAGCTATTTGCCGCCTGCTGCGCTGCAACACGCTTCACATCACGTCGCCGCTCTCCAGCACCTGGCACGTGAGGGGAAGTAGCCGCCGCTCTCAGTTACTCTCTTCTCTCCTTTGCATCCTTCTTCACACCTCGCAAGCCCCATGCTGGTCCTGTGAGCAAAGTATAAATAGGACCTGCAGTCCTCAGTTTGAGACTGCCTCGCACCAGTTCAGTAGCATGACATTACTCTGCTAGAGAGCCACCAGACATCACGTCTCGCCTTTGCAGAACTTTACGCTGCCCGAGTATCCACCGACTTCTTCAAGTCGTCACTGCATTTCGCAGTCCTGTCGAGAGTTCTACTCTGCACGACACCGCTTTGCTGCTCGTTAGCAAGTCGAAGCCACTGTGCATCTAGCTACCTTGTAGCTCATCTTCAGCTATCACGTGTACGAGTGCCGCCTGGTTTGGGTTCGCCCTCACCCCACGCGCTGCCGCTCTTCCGAGACTAGGTAATTAACCAGTTGGCAACCTAGGATAGGCCCTTCCAGCCTCAGTCAGGGTACAGGCTGGTTTATGTGTGTTTGATTGAGCAATCGATAAAACAGCCAGAAATTTGACTTGGTAGGGTTCTCTCTTCCAGCACTCTGTATTTCCCACACCCTGCTCCCGCCATTCCTTATTTTCGTCACCAGTCCTAGTAAGACTCTTCTAGGATTAACCACGAGCCAACCCTCAATCCTTTTCTCTCCTATTGGTAACTGTCTTGGAAGTGCAGCTTAGGAAGCCCGCCTTCCTAGGCCTCACAGAAAACTAAAATAATACATGAAGTTTCCTTGAGGGACATTTCTTGCGTGGTTATAGACAGTGGAAACTCAAACCATAGAATACGGTTGGACCGAAAGTCCGTGTCCATAGAACATTTTCTGTGGTCTCGACAAAATTCCTAAGTAAATAATGCAATAAAAGTCAGTTTTTGCCAAACTCAAAATTAAATTTTTGCCGCATCGATCTAACAAATATTTCTGTAGCATCACCAATAATTACATGCTCTGTTCATTAAACAAGGAAGTATTCACAAAAAAGTATAAGTATCAACTGTACTCACCAAGGCATACGAAGTCAGTATACAGTACATTATGCGCACATGCACAAGTAATACTAATAGATAATGCAAATAAAAATAAATTTTCAACACATATTGTTTTTCCTTACGTCTCACTGCCCTGCATTTAGTCCTATTTATGTAATTTACCACTTTCAAAATAACCTGTTGTTGATTTTGTCACAATGTCTTACTTAACTGGTACTTTTTAACAAAAAATAATAAATAATAACAATAGATGTCTCAAACTATGCATCATGTATTTAGAAAGCACAAAATAAAAAAAAAAATAAAAAAACTGAAAAAAAAAATGTAGAAATACAGTACATATGTACAATAAAATATGTACTGTAGAATTTTTTTTATTACACATTCAGCAAACAATTGCAATGTTTATGGTGGCAGCCATGTTGGTACCGATCAGCAACAAGAAACAGTGGTGCCATATTTTTTAAATATTGATTCGCGATGTGACATTGTCAACAACACTCGCAAGTTTTTCACTTTAATATTTTTTCATGAAAATTACGAATGTGTTACCGTATTCACCTGAATATAAGACGACCCCCTACATTTGCCCTTTGCTAATGGGAAAAATTTTTGCCACAAATGCTTATTGGCAGGCCATGATGTTAAAAAGCTCAAAAGTCAAATATCCCATGAAAATCATTTTTAATATAAGTAAAATAGGTAAAAGTTTGTCAGTCATCAAGCCTTATGTACAAGAAAGAGAAAAGAATGCAGTATTAAAAAAAAACTGTTCTGTGCCAATTATTCATTAATTGATCACACTCCCCAGTAGAATGTTCCTAACAAACATTTGCTTCAGTAACGGAAAAATGCCTTGCTGCAGCACAATTGTTATACATTTTTGCATATGAACCACCATTAGTTTAAAATTCGCATCATAACTACGATGTTCAAATTGTCTTATTTGCAATACAGATAAACCTTTTTTTTTTTTTTTTTTCAATGTGGTCACTTATAATTAAATACCACTTGCTTATTTACCAATATGTTCGATACAATACCGGAAAATGGCTTCGACCAGGAGTAAACAAGTACGGAAATATAAATTAGAAGTCATAGATACAGCTACTATCTTGTACCCACAACCCCAGACGTATTCACTCTGGGAATATTGAATGTCAGCGTTGAAGTTGGTCATCAAACAACTTACCACTTGCGTTCACAGATATGATGTCATTTTTGTGATCACGTAGCTTCTCTAGATCACAAAATGTTACAATTATATCTTTCGTAAACGCAACCGAACCAAACATATCCGCATGTATTATAATGTAATGCACTGACCCATTTATGCATATTTAGTACTTGTACCAATATTTTAGCTGTGGTTTTGTTAGGTGGTTTGGCAATATGTAGAAATATCTGTGCGCCAGGATTAAAGACCAGTAACAGAGCCTATTGGAAGAAAAACGTGATGGAAATTGAAATTAACCTCGGTTTTTGTTGTGATTGTTTTTTATTTATTTTGATAATATTAACCAATTTTGTGTTTTTCGAAAGATTTGAATATTTTTCTTAAATCCATGATCTAAATGCTATTACTATTACCTATGCTGATGCATAAATATTAACCTCAATTTTTTTGTGATGCAAAAATAAAAGACGACCCCTAAATTTTTGAAAGTGAAATTTGGAACAAAATTATTCATACCATATTCGGGTGAATATGGTATGTATAAATATAATACTAATAAAAATACCGGGAAAGTTAAAAAAAAAAGGCAACACAAAATTAATGAAACCCTATCCACTGCACTTTATCAATCACAATATTCAAGACCTTTTTATATCTTAGCTAGTAACTGCAGCTGTTGTTAGTTGCTCTATGGATAATACTTCCGCTACGTCGGCAGCTATTTCTGTGCACGTGGTTTCAAAACAGGTGTTTAAATACGGTTTTTATTATCAAGTTTGAGTGTGAATACCAGAAAAATTATAATGGATTGTTTATTTGTTTTTTTTTTTTTTTACACATAAGGTCAATACTTCTATGTTCCCTTGAGAACTTTATATCATAACAGGGTTCTACTGTATTATGAATGTTTTCTTTAATATTCCCATTTGCATTGTTTTATTTTAGTTAAACTTGACAAATACCTTACATAGGCCTATCAATGTGTTCAACATAAAGTTTAAGGTTACAAGTTGGTTGGGTTTTTTTCTTGTTGACTAATATGTCTGGTCTACATCTACAGAATATCCGTATCTATAGAATTTTTATGTATGTCCCCTGAAATTCGATGGATAGAGTTTCCACTGTATATTCGTCCGTTCCCTGACAAATATAAAACAAAACTTTTGATATTGAGTTCCATACTTAGTTTGCATACCCTTCCTGTTTATAATTGCTTCAAGCCTTTTTGGCACAAAGTTCCATGTAATATTCAGGTCAATATTGTTCCATTCTTTTTGAAGTAACTCTTTCAGTTGTGTTTTGCTGATGATGTGGTGCCTTCTCAGCCTTTTCTCCAACTCACTCCAAAGGTGTTCTATCGGATTCACATCTGATGACTGAGGAGGTGTTTTCAAAGTACGTCGAGTGTTGTAAAGCAGCCACAGACCTACAATTTCCACCGTATGCGTGGGGTCATTGTCGTATTGAAAGTAACTATCATTTGCAATGCCTAGTTTTTCTGCAGTCTTCTTTAGATTGTCTTTGAGGATACACGAATATGTCCATATTCCCTTCGATGAAAACCAGTTCCCCCACTCCTGAGGCCGATATGCACCCCAAAATCATGACCCCCATCTCTTATTTAACTGAGGTCTGCAAGTTCTTTTGTTCAAACACAGTGTTTTTTCTTGCATCAACATTCTACCATCATTGCTATAAATATTTAATTTACTTTCATCTCAAAATAAAACTTTCTCCCAGAATTCAGTATCTTTCTGCACGTACTGTTTCGCAAACTGCAGCCGTTTAGCCCTGTTCATCTTACTAATGCAGGACTTCTTTCGTGGGACCCTAGCATGGTACCCAGCATGATTGAGAACCCTTCGTACAGTCCGTGAAGAAACCTGTTCATGTAAATTTATGTTGACTTGATCTGTTATGTCGGACAAACTTATTTTTGGATTCTTTTTAATAGAATTCACCACATACCTCTGCTCCCTGTGTGATAGCTTCTGCAGATGGCTGCTTCTTTTCTTGCTGGTGAGTACTGTTTGATCTTGAAATCTTTGTACAACACTTTTAACTGTCGAACAACTTCGTCCCACAATTTATTCAATATCCAAAAATGTTTTTCCTTCTGACCTAAGTCTTGTTATAGTTCCCCTTTCTTCAGCGGAAGTTTCCTTCACATTTCGTTCCATCTCATGACACTGTTCCACTGCAGCAGGTCAAACCTTCACTATCTGACCACAGAACTCAACTGAAGCCGCAGAACTGATACGTGTTAGCAGAAAGAGCCCATGCACACTTGCAAACGTCCAGGCATCTCCAGCGTCACAACATCATACTTTGAGAATTTAGCTTACTTGCTCGTTGATTCTGAAACAGTTGCGCGTAGACAAGTAGGATAACTTTCATTCTTTCATCTGTTGTAATACAACTGTGTATCTATGCGTGGAACATGGGATATTTTACACTTTATTTTTAATGCAAGAGGGCGAATACTTTTGTCCATCACTGTAAATGTTATTTTAAGGGGGACAGTATGTTGGCGTCTGGTATGTATTTAGTGTATATTGACTTCAAAATTCAACTTTCTCATATTACCAGTGATGGTGACTTTATATATATATATATATTAGACACACACACACGTGTGCACTCGGGGTAATTATATTTTCCATTATAACTATTTCTTACTAGGCATTACCAACACACATATTTTCTTTCTGTTTTTATTAATATTAATTAGAAATTAAATAATATAATGTATAAATATAATATAAGTAAAATTCAATTTAACCAAAAATAGGGTAGATTTATGTTAACACTAGGATTAAACGCTTGTGATAAGTATATGGTATATTTAGGAAACAACCAGACACGTTTTACACGGGTTGGTTTTTCAACGGTTTTATTTGAAAAGTGTGAAGAAATCACAAATAGACTATAGGTATGCTGTTGTATCTGAAAATGTCATGAAGGTGGTTATTTTAAAGCTATAGTGGTGGTAAATTGATAATCAATCAAACTTAATGTTGGGGTGTAATGTTGTAAATAATTGTAATACAGTCCATTGTACAAACAAAACATGCAAATCTGAGTTTCTTCTCCAGCACAAACCCGTTGCTAAACATGGTTTTGGTAAAGTGCAGCAACATTTTTGGGGAAGTGAGTGTGTTGAGGAAATTAAAGGAAAGATAAAAGTAGGCTAGACATTGGGTGGGTATTTGCAAAGTGGGTTCAGAGGAAATAATAATTAGATGTGGTTTGGAATGATGTCATTTTGCAGCATTAGCATGTGGGAATCATGCTGGATGATGCTGCTTTCCAGCACTGCTCCATCCTAGGGTCTCATTTCATGTCATGTCCGGGGATGTGAGCACCTACGGGTCCCAGCTTGAAAGCCCATCATTAGGAGGGTGTTGCCTCGCCCTGGGTGCACTCCCCACACAAACTTTATTTATATATTTTACAACAGCCCAACTGCTGCTTACGTTGTTTCCATTAAGGCCTCTTACAGAAATAATGCATAATGCTTTTGTATACAAATACTGAGTTGTAAATGTGAATTAGGGTGGAAGATTCGAGTGAATGTTTACAATAATTAACAGTTAACACATTGAAAAGCAATGAAAGATGGATTATTAAAGTAGAACCTCACTGTAGCAAACCCCATTTTTGAGGAACCATAAAAAATTCTGTAAAAAAAATGTTGGAAATCTGAGGGAAATCAGCAAAAAAAAGTCCACGCATTGTATTTTAACACTACTCCAAGCAGTGCATATCAAAAAATAGATACCACCCCCATTTTATAGTATAGGGGTCGGGGTGGGTCAAAATTTGTAAAAAATTTCCAAGTTCTCTATTAAGACCATCCCTCACTAACAACACTAGTCCTGGAAACTGTGAGGGATCCTAACAGTGGGGTTCTAATGTATGTTGAGTGCACCTGTAGCAGGAGATTTAAGGGGAACTTGCCATATTGGATGCTTGGTTTTTCTAACTTGTTTATATTATTTAAAAAAAATAAATTCCAAAATATCCTATATTGAACTAGTTATTGACCTTAAACAGCAGTACGGACATAATAACTGAGCTACAAACTCGTATTTACGTCACAATATTGATTTGGCAGAATAAGTATTGTGATGTAAAAACGAGTTTGTAGTTCTGTCATTATATCTGTACTGTTATGTAAGGTCAATAGCTAGTTGTGTATAGGGGTACTTTTGGAATTTTCTTTTTAAAAATATAAACAAGGTTGAAAAACCAAGAATCCAGTATGGCAGGGGAAAGTTCCCCTTAACATGTCACACCCGCTGGGTAAAGTTGNGAATTTTCTTTTTAAAAATATATACAAGGTTGAAAAACCAAGAATCCAGTATGGCAGGGGAAAGTTCCCCTTAACATGTCACACCCGCTGGGTAAAGTTGGTAAAGTAGCCGTGATGGAATGAATAATGGAAGTATGGGAGAAAAATAAGTCATTTGAGAAAATGTGCTCTGCTTCCATTCTTTTATCCTGCTGATCGNATGGAATGAATAATGGAAGTATGGGAGAAAAATAAGTCATTTGAGAAAATGTGCTCTGCTTCCATTCTTTTATCCTGCTGATCGCACATGGAGGTGCAACAAATGTAGTGTGTAGCATACACTGCCCGCCAGCTTAGTNCATTCTTTTATCCTGCTGATCGCACATGGAGGTGCAACAAATGTAGTGTGTAGCATACACTGCCCGCCAGCTTAGTTGGCGGGTGGCGAGCGAGCTAAGAGCCATGTTACTTCTTTGTATACTAATATTTATAGTTAGAATGACATTTGAACATGGGACTGATGTTTTAATTATGGGTATGTATACTAATTATTTGTGCTGTTGCATGAATTGATGAACTGTTACTCTCCCCTCAACAGCCATGACGTGCAAACTAAGGTAGCCGGCGCTATACTCATTAAAGTTTTTTTTTGATGTTAAAACACTAGCTAGAGAAGATGCAAAAATTAATATTGTACCAAAATCTTGAGATCTGAAAGTTAAATCTGAGAATGGTTATTGTGTGGGAGAGCCTTTAGAATATAAATTTCATGAGTAATTATCATAAAAATAAAATAAAAACTCAATCAGTTATAGGTTATTTCCTTTAGTCATGCACATGCACACATACTTGTACAAAAACTGTTTTAGACTTACATGATGACAGCATGCCACCACATTCCACATGAAAATTGTTGTACAATAAGTGATTATCAGCAAACTTGAATGGTTTTGCCTGTCTTCAGCTATTTTGACTGTTTGAGACCTCGAAACATATGAGCTCTATGGCTGACTTTTGCTCACACACCACTTGCCTCATTGCCTCTATGTGCAGGGTGTTGAACTGGCTTGCAGTCTTTCTGTGTGCAACTCGCCTCAACGTGACTTTAAGCTGTTACTCTTTATTTTAATGGCATAAAGCCTCTCTGAAGACAACGCAAAGTTTCTGTATAGAAAATTCAATAGCTAAAACTTATTCTGGAAACATCCGTTTCACATATTTACATGCCACGAAAAATGAGCTTTGGCGTTGAAATGAAAACTTAAAACATTTTTCAGGGCACAAATGCATTTTGTGTTTAGACACCACTACAAAAAATGTGACCATCTTTGAATCATAANAAAACATTTTTCAGGGCACAAATGCATTTTGTGTTTAGACACCACTACAAAAAATGTGACCATCTTTGAATCATAAATTTTCTACCGAATTTCTGCAACACTCCTTGCGTCAGCCAGGCAATTCCTGTAACCTGTAATTACTTGTATTTGACGAAGTTTCACTTTTAGTTTTAAGATGATTTAGTTGTGAGCTTCCTGTTTCCTGCCTGCTTGCTACCAACCAACCTTAATGAAGTATTGTACTTATGCTCTGCTCCTGTTTTATTGATTGTGATTGTGGATTGTGATAACTCATTTTGGCAATTTACAGTGGTTTGGATGCATTTGGCCGTGTTTGGGACTTGCGCACTGGGCGGTGCATCATGTTCATGGAGGGCCACTTGAAATCTGTGTATGGCATAGACTTCTCCCCAAATGGGTAAGTTGTTTCTCAAGTGATGAATTTTTTAAAGACATTTCTGACTTGTAGTGGTAGAGATTACACAATTATGCAACTGTTTGTGTGTACTTCATTGTGTTGTCGCACATTAAACTCTGGACCAATCATTCAAGTACCAAAAGTGGTTATTCTGATATAAAAATTGTGGCCTCAAGTTTTTTCTTATTGTCATGTTTTGAAATATGGATCAAAGTAAATGAACCAATATCCAGTGATGCTTTAAACATGACTGAAATTAGCTACTAGTGAAAACTCATCTGATAAAACAGAAGTTTTATCATTAATCGTAGCCATTCAGATAATCTGCTTACATGTAGATGTCTACAAGCTGGGGATTTTTCTAGTCAAGTTTGAGTTGTGTTCTTTAAAGGAATTCATGAATCTGAGAGTAGAGTTGAGCAAGTTCTCTCTTAACAAATAAAGAAACTCCTACTTTCCAAGAAATATTTTATTTCTGCAATTAAAATTCACTTTTTAAATTAGGTGTATTTATCTGAAATCAATCTTAAATAATCTACAGAATTTCTTTTTGAATGCTATTGTTTTAAAATAAAATTATAACAATACTAAACTAAAGTTTAAACTAGAGGTTAGCCGCTATGGTTTTTGAGCCTTTTCCGATATTGCCGATACAAACTTACCGATATTGCCGATATTGTCGATACCGATACCGATACTGCCTTGACAAGGAAAAATAGCATTATTGCATGTTTCAAAAAAATTAAAAACTTTAATTTTAAAACATTTAGCAAAATAAAATTCTAATTGTCTTCGTTCTAATCTAGGAACCGCATATTAAGCTTAAGCATATTTATAAGACAAAAATAATCTCGAAAAGCATGTCATTACGCAATGGAACAAAAAAAAACATAACACCTCAAATAGTGCGTACATTCAAGGTGCCGTTTTAAGTTTGTGGTACTATGCGACCTCGATGATGTACCGTTCTCGAAACCAAACATTTGCAAATATTGTTAACAGCCTTGCATTCTTGCGTGTTGCTTGCGGTAAAAAAATTCCACAAGTCACTTTTTCTTCCAGCCATATTATTTGTTTGTTGCTGGCACACGTAAATAATTTCACTACGTTCGAACCCTAACCTAACACAGTTATATTACTACAGCAACAGCAAACAAACCAACTAAACAAACAAAAAAAAGACAAACTGCTGAAATAGTGCCGCTAGGTGGCGTAATGTGCAGTATGTAACCAGCATTACAAGATTACATAAGTTTTTTTTATGCGTTGCCGTGTTCGCGGTTTGTCATGAAACAACTAAGACAAAATATTTTTGGAGGTAATCGTACATATTAATTATTTTCATTATTATATATGTGTCAGGCTGATTAGATATTAAGTTTTGTTCATGCTGCAAGCTTGCCTACATAGATAAAATTCAGTAAATGCAAATGGTGGCTACTATTGTTTTGTTGTATACTTGTTTTGTAAACAATCATGCTAAACATGCTTAATTTTGCTTTAGAAATAAACACAGCCATTTGGGTACTTTAGTAAAAATAAATTTAAAAATAATGATTACTTTAATAAAACCAAATAGTTAGCTAAGCCACTCCACTCCAATTATGGCAAGTTGAAAACAGCTTCATCTTAGATTCTTAGGGCAAAATATTGGTTATAATATCGGTGATTTAAACAAGAATTGCGCACAGTTCCAATAATTACGATATCGGCCAGTTCCGATATATCGGTACCGGTATCGGCTCAGCCCTACATTAAACATACAGTAGAACCCTGATTTAACAAAATGTCATGGTTAATTAAAAATATTTTCTATATTTCGCTGTTTTGTTAAATTAGAATTTACCTATTTAAACACTCCAACCCAAACAAGTTGTTATAGTTTTTTTTTTTTTTTTTTTTAAGTTAAGACAGTGTTTCATCATAAATGGTCCAAGATAACACTTTTATTTAAATTAACTACTAAAGTAATTGACTAGACAGATATTCTATAAATGAAATGGTAATCCACAAGACCATAAATGATCTGTAGTTAACGAAAATAAAGTTTAGACAATGTGCGCTGCCTAACTTTTAACAAGTGTGAAATCCATTGCCAAAAGTCATTTTGTACAAAATTTGAATGATTTATTAATGAAATTTTAAATAATTTAAATAGTAAGAAGTATTCAGAATAGAAATCGCTGCTTGTTAAATGACACACTTTACAGCATTGCCTTATCGCAGAAGTTACAGTGGACTTCGAAAAAAGCCAAAAAGCCATACGGATAAGCCGAAAACCGGTTAAGCGAAGCACTAATAAACAGGAGTGTACTGTACTGTAGTTCTAATGTACATTTTTCAGCCAGAATTTCTATTTTTTCAACAGCTTTCTCTTCTACTGGTGCATGCTCCAACTCCAGCCACCATCTAGTGTCAAGCTGACACCCTCTGGGCTGCACAATAGGGAATGCATTTGAGCAGCCAAACCCACTTTATCTTCTTTCCTCTACAGTTGTAGGGAACAAACTGAGCACTTTGATAACCGGTTGCATGGCTGTCTGGAATTAGGCATGGTTTTATGATTGGCAAGTTATGTACCAGACCTTGTTGTGTTAGCTGAAGTCACAAACTTTTGGGCTCAGAAGTGCGTTTCAAGGAGTGAGATGAAGTTATGTGTGTTGGGTACCTCAACCTCATTAACAAGCATTATTTCCCACTCTGAGCAGCAGTATCCAAACACTTGCACACAGTTGGTGGCAAAAAAAAAAGCATCGCTGATCTTCTGGTATACCAAGTGTTTAGGGCAAAAATGTTAAAAGTGATAAAGAGGTGGGTGCATAGCTCATACTGGTGGTGCCTGAAGCAATTTCTCTACGTTTTCATTAATGAAAAGCCACTTGTTTTCATAAAAATCAACCAGCAGTTAACAAAAAACACTGAGATTTCTGTCTCATGCCAAGAGACTTGTCTCTGAGTGCCGGCTGAATCCTATTAATGTCTGAACAGGAAAGATGAGATATAATTTTATGCTGCAACTATGACAAAAAATGTCATGTTTGGCCACTTTGTGGGTTTACCTTCAAAATCAGGAAGATAATTTTGGGAAGGTCTTCCTGCTAACTGCTCATTTTAGAGGGAGTGTAACATTAAAATTTCCTTTAGACTCATCACTTGGGACATTTCCAGTAGCATTATGAAAATATATAATTTCTTTATAATTTTAACATGTGTACAGCATGGTTGACAGTATTTATGTCTGAACTCATGTGCTGCAAACCTTTGGTAGGTAACAGCTAATTGCAATAGACAAATTATATTTCGACATATATATCTTCAGTGACAGTTTGTATAATATTTTATGTATGTCGCACTGTGACATTAAAACCAGCTACTGATATCCGCTTGTTTCCAAGCAATCTGTCTGATGTCAGTTACAGTTGGCACGGAAAGGATAGGCAAAGTAGCATTGTCCCTAACCAAGTGCCGATACCACCCATACTAGCCTTCTTTCCTTAGTACACTCAGAGTTGGCTGAACAAATCATCCACCGTCACTCTCTTATATGCTCACGTTGGTTGTGCTGCCTCAGTGGAGTGGGGATGGCCATCCAAGCAGAGACCCCTTAGCACCTCTGACCCATCACCGTGCCTATATAGAGGTTGTGGTCATAAAAATGCCACTTGATCTCCAGTGGCCTCTGCCTCCATAGCTTTCTCTTCCACTTGTGGATCCTGGAAGCAAGTAGCAAAGGTGTGCTGGCCCACACTCCTTCAGAGTCCTTGGTTGCCATGCCGCCCCAGTTAGTACACCACGCTGGTGTGTCTCCCAATAGATAGAGAGATTAAGCCTGGTAGCAATATTTGCACACCAATAAACACTCGCGTGCATGCATGCTAGACATTTAGCCCTCGGGACAATAAATCAGTGTCACCTCAATCTGTCATACGTTATTTAGAGTAGTGAGATTCATAGTTCAAACCTCGCTTTCCCAATTAATTACCGCCATTTCTCAACCAGTCAATTGCCTACCTTATTACTACCTCAGCCAGCCATACTAGGAGGTACCCCACTGAAAAAGGGGATGGAGAGGGAAACAGGTTAAGGCTCCAAGACAGTGTGGGGTGGGAGTGATTGTGCCCTGTGGGGGGTCACTTCCACATCTAGTGCCAGTGCAGTGGCCGTACAGGCAGTCTTCATTTGACCCCGGGTCATTTGGACACTACTGACAAGTCTGATACCCAGTGCCTACACTAGTGACACCAAAGAGGAACCAGGAGTCGCGCCTCTTTACTCACCAATCTCTGTTTGATCAACAATCTCAATCTGTCAAGAACAGAGAATCGGAGGATGGGGGAAATATCCTTCTTCTTCTTACACAAGGAGTGTAGGGAAACTGCAAATTCTAAATTCTAGCATTGGGGACCTCCTCTACCCCCTATTACCTCACTACCCTGCAGACCTCCTAGCTACCACTTCACCCTTTAATCAGCCACACACACCATCTACCCTATGCGTTATTCTAGTCTAGGGGGAGAATGGATTAAGCAAGTGAAATCCAACCAGTGCCCTCATCACTGAGGCAAACCAAACCTGCGTAAGACAGATGTCCAAGATGAGGAGCAGGATAGAACCCAACTAGAACTTCCTTCGGTGAAGGTAGAGGCAAAGTTGTAGCAAGTGCCAAGCAGTTGACACACATAAATTAAGCAGCGTGTGTCTCCGAAAGCTTCTGGTTCGACACCACACAACCCCAGAGCCCATATTACTATCAACCCCAGGCATCATCAAATTTCAAACATGTTTGTGGTGACCTTTTTTCAGACAAAGGCACACAAGCACCAATCATGTTTGTGCTGTTCCATGTAAACAAGCAATGACCAAAATATGACTGACTGGGAATACAGGCGGCCTAACATAGGGAAAAAGTATTGGTACACACAGATGAATACCACACTGCAGAGCCAACACGAACTTAATGGTGCACAACACAGAAACTAACAAAGGCAAATATTGAAAGCATTATAACTGTTAACAAAACACCTTACCAGGTAACCCAGGTGTAGATTAATCGATGCAAACATCATTAACCACATGCAACAAGAGTAATGAAACAACAGACACCACAAAAATTCTGGGGAATGTAGGTTTAGAAAAAAAGTAGAATTCATTTGTTTATTGTCCATAGCCTTATTGTACCCCATGGCCTGTTCTTCTGCGTCATACACATGCATAAGTACACAGTTCGCATGATACTGTGCACTTGCAACTGACTAAAATTATTAACCAATACAAGACAAAACATAATTTTAATTTATCAATGACAGTGCCAGCACGTTCCACCCCGGGGGGATAAATAATGTTGCTTCAACAGTGTGTGGACAAATAAAGTTAATCGAACAATCTCACGTTTACAAATTTAAAACCCATGTGACCTACAAGTTCCTTATGAAGACCATCTTGTTTCACTTAAAAGGAGACAATTGTTGCCATCATTGGCAACCAATATTTCCTCGCTCTGCAGCCAGGGTAACCAAGTTGGTATTTCAGTTTTTAACTGTTAGACTGTAACGTTCGGCCGCTAGTTACACTGCCGATGTTACGTTGCCACTGCTAACTCAAAGCTGGAACACGAGACTCAGTAAAATAGACGCCGATTAATTAAGAAATAAGTTCAAGTTCCAGAGTAGTTGTTATATATTTTATTTATCATTGAATTTTCACAGTTCACAGCCGAAGTTCATAATATGCAGAGTACGAACGTCCACTGATAACCATACAAGTGCAGAAACAGCGCCACCGTCGTTTACAGATTATTCATTTCTCAAAACTTGCATCACAGGAAATACGAAATGCGTCAACCTCCCACACCGGCGGAGAATTAAAATAACAAAGTTTAGTTGCCGATGTGGGGGCTATCTTCCCGCCCGATGCGGCCTATGCGAACATTCTTGCGTGGAGACTGACCTGAAGCATGGCTCGACCTGAAGTGACTTCAAAGGCGACAGGCACATGCGTATTTGTGCTGCCTATCATCCCCCGCTCCTGAGATAAGGGCGTGGCCACGCACGCTCTCAACACGTTATCGAACTAAGACTGCGCCGTCAACATAAACAAACTTCTCGTACAACAAAACTTGTTGACGCATTCTGAAAAAAGCTAAATAATGCTGACGCTTAACAAAAACTGAAAACTACGATGTTCGAAACGAAACTGCAAACGTCCACCTGATAAACGTAAAACAGCACACGTCTGCCGGATAAACAAACTGTCACGGGAAACGAGCCACCACAACTTTAAACTTCAAACTTGATAAAAATATTACGAAGCTTAGCAAAGTTGAAGAAAAACAAACAAAATTGAAACATGTGTCTCGAAAATTAAAAATACTGCGTCATTACAAGACGTTCTCTTCAAACACCATATACATTATTTACAAATGCTTAATCATATTTACATGCAGCCAAACAGTGTTACTGGCTGAAACAGGTGACTCAGTGATGTTGTTTGCTATGACTTCAGCTCATGCATCGTCTGATTGCTGGAATGCCTATATATTTTTTTGTTTCTGTGTTTGCAATTGTAGTAAGAATTAATTAAATTTCCTGACACATGTCAAATTAAACATTAGTTTGGCATTTTTTGTGAAAATATATTTAAAGCTTTATATGTGAGTTAGTGGCATTAATGTGCGTGTGGTGGTCTGATAGCATCAGATTAAGTAAAGGCAAATTTTTAAAAATTATGTTTTATAAAGGATAACCTCACATGTAATGCAAAACACATCAGGCTGAACAAATTGTAATTTATATATAGAGTGACATCTGTCTAAAAAATTTGCAGGTTATAAAAGTAAAAATTAAAAAACTTTCAAAAAATTGAATATTTTACTCTTTTTTTAATTTGTTACAGACAGATAATTTGGGTTAACATTTGCAAGACGATAATAAGTTCTTATCACATTTTGGTTGTTACAGCTAATATGTTAAGACTGACTGTAAATAAAATTAATTCTGGGAACTTGCTTGAAAACACACTTTCATTTGCCAAAGAACAACTCGCCAACTACTATTGCAAAGCAGTTATTCTGCTATTACTAGAGACCCCGAAAAATGGTGTATAGATCATGCCATCGGTGATGTAAAAAAAAAACTCAAAGCAATATATACAAATGAAGAAAGCTGTGTTTAGGAATATGTCTTATTTCACAAAAAAATACAATTAAAACGATTACTTGTACAGTTGCCTACGCTTTCGCTTCTATGCAATGGAGAATGGACCAATCAAGCACAGACCATGCATGCGGAAATTGTGGCCAGCCATTTTTCTTGAGATTGTATCATACACATATTGACTGTCGACATATTCAATGTATCAATTTGTTCCATTTATTTTTTTGTTTGTGATCGCGATACGCAATAGCGTAAACAGAATTCCTGACTAGAATTTCACGAATGTGCCGAAACGAAGGCTATATCATTGCATTCACCTAAATTATTTGGCCCGTTTTCATTTCATTTACGATTGCGATAGTGCAAACAAATAGAATTCGCAGCATAGAGACATTCTTTTGCCCGAAAATTTGTGAATTTCGCGTTTGTGTTGAAACAAAGGTAAAATCGCGGAATTCGTCTATATTATTAGTGTTTCACGTTATTTCACGAATTTGGCATCTCGCTATCATCGGGGTCCCTAGCTATTACTGATACTAAACAGCTTGAGTCGGAAATATGTGTCGGGAATAACATAAGAATTGCTTAAAAACTACCCACGTGCGTCCCATTTCTTCGTTTTAAAAATACTGTATAGTAACAACACTAAAACAACAAGGAAAACATGGCATGTAATGGATGTAGACGTAAAAATTACCGCTCAATAGAAATTACTAGTAATCAAAATTGCTGTACACGGAAATACATGTTACTTTAAAAATTATACAGAGTTCGCGGAAAAAATGAAACCATTGTTGTCTGTTCGTAAATTTGTTCTACACGAGAAAGCTATTTTTTTTGTGGCTGATAGTACTTCGGGAGCCAGGTAATGGATACCATGGGAGGGCATGTTGTGAGTTGAGCGTGTTCAACAGGTAGCAGCACGAAAGCCTGTCTCTTGATCCCATCTTTTTAAAAGATCACTTTTCTCCTATTACTGGCTCAAAACGACATGAGTTTAAAGTATATTTCATCAAATTATTAAAAAAAATAATTCAACAATACTCTGCGATATTTCTGTAGGCTTTTGGAATTAATATCAAGCATGTATGGAAGGCGTGGATGCAGATTAGAGATGCAATGTGAAAAGAACTCCCAAGGTTTGAAGTTGTGTTTCATTTGAATACGGATCACTTTAATGTTGATTTAATTTAGAACACCTACACATTACTACTTTAGCACAAAGTTTAGCTTCTAACTCTTAACAACCGCGGTTTTGTGACCAGGAAAAATAAAATGAATAATTAATGTAGCAACTCTTTCTTATTTGCGTACTTTCTGCTTGTCTTATGTGCGTCAACTGTGCACTCAGAATAGTCAATGTAATATTAATTTTCGTTTGTGCATCAGCTGATACAGGATTTTGTAAATGGCATGTTGCCTCTCACTGACTGTCAAGATCTTACTAAGTTATATGAGTCAGAGAGAACATACTTGTGTTCAGCAATATTATAAATTAATATTGTATTTCTTTTTGCCTGGAAAGTTGTATGTTTTCATAAGTGTGTACTGTTGTTACTAGGGTAATATATGCCATATTTCTGAGCATTGAGAAATAGCCAGAGAAATAGTTATTCCTAAGCTTTAACACTTCAGCACATATAACAACCTCCGTGGCTGAGTAAGCAATCTCGCACTTAGTATGCCAGCATGAATTAGTATTGTAAAAAAATTAATCATTAAAGACATTTTTTTGTTGCATGCATTAAAAAGTTTTGAACTAAGTACCTACCATGTGTGTATAAAGCAAGCAATTGGAATGTCAGACCATAAAGTGAACTTCCTTAGTTCAGTTTTGCATAACTAAAAATTAAGTATGCACTGAACCTTAATTGCTATTATGGTAGGCCTAACAGTGTTGTTAATCTTATAAAAAATGCAAGCAAACACATTAGTAATTTAGAAAACCTCTTAGGATTATGTAATTCGAAACTAAAATCTTTCAGTTTTAATATAGGTGCAGAAACAATGGTACACCTATAAGAAAAATTTTTTTTTTTTTTAATTAATTTGTGTAAGCTTTTATGAAAATAATATTTGTATAACCTAATTTAGCATGTATCTGTTTTGGCCTCTGTAATAAAGCAGTAAAGCAGACTCGTTAGACTTAATGTATTACAGATAATAATGTATGGCGTATAGTGATTTTAAAGAAAGAGAATTCTCCATGTAATTAGAGTGCGGGGCTATATGTTGTGCAGTGTTATCTTTCAGTTTGAAATGTGTTGTGCATCAACTGCAGGTACCACATAGCCACAGGGAGTGAAGATAACATGTGCAAGATATGGGACCTGCGACGGCGGACTTGCTTGTACACCGTTCCCGCCCATATGAACCTGATCTCTAGCATCCGTTACCAGCGTGAGGGCGGCCATTTCCTAGTCACGTCTTCCTATGATAACACAGTGAAGGTAGGACCATGTGTAGCTGAATGTACTATTATAAAATTCTCTAAACTTTTATCAGTTAACAGTTCATGAATAGCAGTCTCAAAAATTAATTGGCAATCTATTTGTGCATACTCAAGATATTTCTTGTAGAGAATTCATAATGAATAAAGACTTCTCTGTAGCTGTGGTCACTAGCATGTTTTTTCATGTCTTAAGTATCGTCAGCCTGTTGAGATGGATTTACTGTATATTTTTTATATTTTTTCACATTCTCTTAGATATAAATACCACTGCACACATACACTGTGGTGCGTGCACACACATACATGCATGCATGCATCCACCCACACACATACACTGTGTGCACACACACTTGCACGCATGCACCCACACACATACATACACAAAATTTGGACGAACACATTTTCCACAAGGATCCGCATAGAAAATGTGTTCGTCCGACTGTATATAGTATTACATATATTTTTACAAATCACAACACGAGCAGCAAAGTAAAAAAAGCGGTCAGCTGTATTTTTTTTATTCCAGTATTACCAACATGGGCACGTGCCATTTACTGAGCATTGTTTCTTTTGATTTTCAGGTCTGTTTTGTGTAAACATCTGTCATTTATGTGCATTTGTGCTAAATCGGTTGTAGCCCGTCTTTAACAGAAGTTGCATCCTTAGTTATTTTGTAAATGCACGTGGGATGAGGATTTAGGAAGAAGGTTAACAGTTTTTGTAATTATGTAACAAGGGATGTGTGAGCCCAAAAAGTGGAATGAATTATTTGTGAAATATTTTTCTGTAGCAGCATCACAAAACTTAGCTTTCCAGATTTCTGTGTTTCAGCAAATAACGGGAAGTAAAGTTTTTAAATTGAGTAGTTTCATAACTTACAATGAGGTCAGTGGTTTTTCTTTAATTTGCATGGTTAGCATTTCAATTACAGTTCTTAACATATTTATAAAACCTGTAACTCGGGATGTTCTTGAATTCTCTGGTCAACATTTCATTTTCAGTTCTTCAGTTGTTTGTAAAAATGTAAACAATTTAAATAGACTTTGTATACAATTTCATTAATGTGACGTAAAACTCCGTTATTGTGAAATTAGCTACTCAGCCTGTTGGGTATATTTAATTACCTAAATGTGTTTGAAATATATACTACCTAACAATTGTTGTGACTGGAAATTTAATTTATTTTGCTGTATTGTATTTAGTATTACGCCATATGGTTATGTGCCATTACCATAATACAAATTCTGTGATTAGAAAATTTTTAGTAATGCTGAAGTGTTTTTCAAAATCATAAGCCCGAACTCTCCACAAGAGCGTTACACTTTAGCGAATACAACCACTGAGAACTACTTATTTTAGAATAAATATTTACATAAATAATTAATGTGTTTCATGCAATATTCAAAACACTTCAACATGTTCAATCCCAGTACCTGGTCAGACCTGTGTATTGCTGACCGAGCAGTTTAAAGAATGCCAGCCATATTTTACAACACAACCAAAACTGTTATGTTATACAAACTAAGAGATTTAGGATCATGAAAATTGGTCAGCTTATAAAACACTCACTCTAGTACTGTTTTAGTGTATGATACCTTGTAGCACACAATCCTGGGTGTAATGGAATCCCACACTTTTTGCAAAACGTCTTGTTTCACTAACTTTACAGTTTTNTGTAGCACACAATCCTGGGTGTAATGGAATCCCACACTTTTTGCAAAACGTCTTGTTTCACTAACTTTACAGTTTTTCAAGCACACTCTGCATCTTCTTGTAGGTGTATTATCAGTTCTAGTTGCAGGGAAATGCAGCAAAACATGTTCTCTCCTTATTCCATCAAGTCTGTATGGTGGGTCTTTAGTTGGAGCTCGTCTGGTGGGTNATGCAGCAAAACATGTTCTCTCCTTATTCCATCAAGTCTGTATGGTGGGTCTTTAGTTGGAGCTCGTCTGGTGGGGGGTGTTACCAACCGTGAAGAACTTGAAAGACTGCTTGATGTTGAAGCAGATGAGGAACTTCAGGAATATCATCTTGCTGAATGAGGTGCCTGGATACAGATTGCATGTACTGAAGGAAAGTCAGTTTACATGGATTTGACTTGCAAAACAGCACAAATGAATTGAAAAGTGTACACTGCAGAATGTGGAAGAACAATTTTGTAGGCCACTTGACTGTTATTCTGATGAAAGGATAAAGAGCTAGATACTGATCAGCATTGTCCACACCGTGCATGTATTTATTAGTCAACAGTGCACTATGGCTACATTTTTTGCTTCCGTATTTATTTACAACCTCCTTCATACCTGCAGAATGTATTGTGGAGATCATATTATTACCCTCTTTATCACATCACACCATGCCATCAGAAGTACAGGTCCTTCTCTCGTGAATGTAATTTCCTCTCTTTGAAGGGAAGGCGCCTGTTGCTTGAATTCTTTGGACAACCCTCTATTTTTTCTGATTGTACCACATATTGAGGTTTACTTTGCATGAAGATCCTTCGATAATTTGGTGCTGTTGTAATACTTGTTCATGTATACGTGATACCCTTGGTTTAAGTAAGCCTGCAGTAACTCTAGAACTGTCTCTTCCAGTTTCATTCCGCTACCATCATAAATCAATAATTTGCAAATGTAGCCTGATGATGATTCACATACCATTCTAACCATTATTCCATACTTACTATTTTTCGTGGTTATAAACCCTGAATCGTAATTGAACTCTTCATGCCAACATTCCCTTCTTCAAAGTCAGCTGCTGTGATGGATTGTAAACCTGTGAATATTTGTCACATAGCATTTCTGTGATAGATTGTATCTTGTAGAGAACACTGGAATTATATTTTTGCAAACTACTGTCACTGAAATATAAAAATACTTACATTCGTTCAAAGCGATTGCAAGGCATTGTTTTGGAAAAAATTTGTGTTTGAAAAACTGGATCATCATCCCAATACATTTTCAAGGTTGGTTTCGTTACAATCCTTGTAATAAATGTTAGGCCTAAAAATTATTTATGTCTTCTACAGTTACAGGAACTCAATTTTGATACAAAGAATACTTGGTAAAAGTTCATGGTTCTGCACCGATAGCTTGTGCCGCGTAAAGATTTGTCTGATCAGCTACATGTTGGAAAAATTCCTCAGTGAAAAATATGTCCACAAATGCCATAACACTACTACTATCCTGAACTGTAGTACTCGTCCCTTGTTTTGTTGTGAACGGGAGCCTGGGTGGGCGATAGAGTGGAGATAAATCACATGAGGCAGCACACGATGCGGTGAAACATTACGGACGTAAGTTTCAGAATCACTTTCCACTTCCGTGTCATTTGTATCACTGTCAGACGGAATATAATCAGCATCTGAATCTTCATAGACACACATTTCAGCAGCTTCATCTTCACCTGAACTCTTTACGTTTATTTTCACTCGTGGCACAAAGTCTACTACTTCTCCATTTCATCATTCTCACTGAACTGGAAAATAAACGTGCCGAAGTGCCGTGAAGCGCTTGCCATCACATAAGATCAAATATTGTGAAAAACTGATGCATATGCCATCTAGCGAGTAAAATGTGAACTAAAGACAAACTGCACTGTTCAGCGCTACTACCTAGCGATTGTAGTTTGAAACACGATATCAACAACCGCGCTTCGAAAGTTTCTGTGTCATTATCCGACTTTGGTCGGATACAGGAGTTTGAACTTAATAAAATCTATCCAACCTTAGTGGGATATGGGAGTAAATGTGATACCTGCCAAATGCTGAAGTTTGGAAGTAGGTATTGATTCTGCTCTGCGGCGTGAGGCGCCAGCACATGATGCTAGCCCTCAGTGATAGGGCGTAGGAATACGTCGACACTGTTGTCTCTAGGTCCAATTTACTAATAAAATTACACTTTATATGCGAGTTCACGTAATAGAGTTTTATTGTTGCTAGAACAGGTTAACTGGTACATGAACTCACGAGACAAACTCCCCTCCCCTTTTTCTATGTAGGCTACGTATGGTTTGACGCCGCGATTGTCGTCGTGGGGGGGGGGGGAAGATTCTTCACACTTGGTGTAGAACTACTTATCTGACACTGCTGCGCTGTCTTCCCTCGGCTGGCGGTGGGACGTCCCGACGCCTGCTCTCGGAACCCCTCCTCCCGGGTCCACTCAGCACTCTTCGTTTGACGAAGTCGGATTGGCTTTTCTCGGATTCTTCCCGCCGCACGTCCCGCTTGACGTTCTTACTAAACACTATTTGTGGACCTAGTTTGGTTAAATTTGGTTGTCAAGTTTAAACGTTATTAGAAAGGGGGGGGGGGGCATACATTCTGGACAGACAATCAAGGGATTGCATATGCCTATCTTTCCTTCAGAAAGTAGGCCAACAAGTTGGGTTATCAAGGAACAAATAGTTATATCACGGGAACAAATAGAGGAACATAAGGTAATAAATCCTTCATTTCATGTACTTTCTCGTGTGTGAGCATCAATGATCCTACATATTTTTGTTGCAGATCTACCTTGCATGAATCCAACTTCCTTGCATCATAACAGCAGCTTTTTCCTTTCTGAAGTTGAACACCAACTGCTGCTTGTGTATCATAAAAAGAATGAATCTTAAAACCTTGTTTGTACTGTTTGGGAAATTCAAATATTTTCCTTTCTTCGAAGCTTTGCTTCTAGCAATTCTTTCTTTGTTATAGAGATCTGCAAAGCACTGAAGTCAAGGACGTGTTCCTTCTGACAGGTACTTTTAATGAAATGCCTGTAGTTTTCGTTTGTGTACTCCTCACAGTGCCTAATATTTTTCCCAAAATGGCCAAAGTTCCAGTCACATGGCAAAAATGAATGTCCCGGCACCATAAATACATGCTTGATGTATGAAAATCTCTTCTTGTGTATCAGTCATAAGCTTGCCGGTACCATATTTCATGTTTTTATTATATTTTACATAATTGTCGCTAAAAATAATTAATTCCGTAACAAAATCTTCAAGTGTGACTACAAAGTGTGTTGATAAGCTTGCTATAGAGCTTTATTTTGTGATGGTTTCATCTCAAACATACATAGTTGCAGCTAGCGACATGTGTTTGCTTACATCTAATGAACTGCAATGCCATATCATGTCTGTATAATGTAGCTGTTCTGTACCTTGATAAATGATCAACACTTTGAAGTACAGTAAATAGTGTAAATCCTTATTGTGACATCCTGTGTTGCAGGTGTGGTCCAACAAAACATGGCAGCCATTAAAAACTCTGTCTGGACATGATGGGAAAGTGATGTGCGCAGATATATCCCCCGACTCTCAGTACATTGCAACATCATCATATGACAGAACATTCAAGTTGTGGGCTCCTGAGTAAATTATTTTGTAATACTGTTAACATTTTATATAATAAAATAAATAAAGTTGTTTACAACTGCAAATTTGATGTTGGTTGTTTCTCCAGGATAACACCTGCATTTCCTGACATCTGGCACAAAAGTAGGGTGATATATCAAACTATTTGAGCTGATATGTCTTTAACTTATGTAAGTTTTATCTGGGTTAGTACAGTCAATAGGTGTCATGGCCTACATTAGATGCTGGTAGTCATCGGCAGGTATCTGCATACACAAAACACTTAAAACAAGGAAAATTATGTACATGCTACTTGTGGCAAACCTTACAGCCGTGTTCATATATTCTGACCACACTTTTCGTCCACAAATAAGAAACTTGCTAGGTAAAGGATGTGGTTTGCTGGAAGAAGCCTTTCATTGTTAAGTTGGTCCCACTGTTTGTCACCAACCCGTGGACTGATTACGAACATCCCGTATCGCAAGATTTGGTTCATTGAGAAGCAATTTTATTGGTGCATAGTGCGCTCGGAAGTGAGCTGAGTATGAACGTCTTGTGCTTTGTTATTGCCGCAGTTTGATGACATCGCAGCGGTGGTGATCACAATATGCTTGCATGTACCTACAGTTAGTGTGGCCAACATTGCAGTTGTCATGCACTATTCACCCAGAGTACGATTGTCTGTGGAAAGCTGAAAGTTGATGCTTGGTTGGGGTGCTTAACACGTCACCCGACCTAAGGGGTTCTGTTGTATTTGGTCAGAGAACACCTGACTCGACCTTCCGATTGGGTCTAGGCTTGCTCACTCCTGTCTTTGAAGAGTCTCGTGCATAAAGCCGGCTGGGTAGGGCGGCACACTATGTAACTGTCTGTGGCAGCTAGGATGGATGCAGGCGCTGGCTTACGTCCTGCAAGTCGGTATCGGTGCTGGCTGGTTGCTGGCTTCTGCGGGTCGCGCTCGGAGCCCCATCCGAGGATGACTGATGTTCAGCTGGTGGTCGAGCGGGGTCTGGCTGGTCTGCGAACTGGTGGTGTTTTGATGACGAACGTGCTGCCCTGGTCAAGGAAGCCTGCAGTCCTACTCTAAGGTCGGAAAACAGGTTGGCAATACGCGGTCACCTGCTTATCCCTTGAGTGGGGGCGTTTACCAGGTAGCAGAGAGTTAATCCTTGGAATTAGAACGCAGCGGATAGACTCGAACGTATTTATTCTGAAGAAAATAAAGACAGTGACCCGTACTAAATCCTAGGCTCTCGTGGTTCTCAAGCAACCGGCAAAAAATATGTTACAAGCAGGTAAAGGGGACTTGCTAGGCAAAGATGCAAGCTAGATCAACGAAATAAGGTAGCCGTGAGAACGGCTCTAACTCTGCTGTTGGTTAGTGTTGTCCTGCAGGGACAGGGTAAACGCTCCAAAGTGGAGTGTGTGTAAGCTAGGGTTGAAGCTGGCTTCAGCGGTAGCGATTCGTAGAGACGAAGGGAGCAGAGAGCCCTAGCATGGCTTTGGTAGGGTGAACTGCTGAGTGATCAAGTCAGAGCAATGACAACTGGCATTTTGGGGGCTCATCTGGCCTTAAATACTGTCAATCACATCTTCCTTCAGTTTGAGCATCTTCGGTGGGGTGGCTACGCCCTTCGTAGGCGGTATAATCCTTGCTGCGCTCTCTTGGAGAGGGAATGAAGCGGGGTAGTTTCCCTGTGTGCGGGTGGTATCTGGCACTTGCTTAGGGGCAGGCTGACTTCATTCTGCTGGTTAGGCAGGTGTGCTTGACTGACGTGCATGTTTATATAAATGGCAATGTAAGTTCGTCTACCGTTCTCTTGGGGTGTCCCAGGTGCGGAGCATGCCTGTCGGCTCAGGAGGCAAGCAGACTCGGAGTTTGATTCTCGGTTGGGCTACCGTGATGTCGCACGGGCTGAGGTGAATTCGAAAAAAAGATTGCCAGTTACATGTCATGCATCAAAGTAAACACTTCACATAATTTAATTTAAGCCAATTGACTAAGAAATAAACATAATATCATATAATATTTGCAAGATATTAGTTACAGCAGTCTTTATAGGTTACATCTTCATTTTAGAGACTGATAAATAATGCCTGTTCACTATGTGATTTTTATAAGTTATGTTTTTATGAATGTCATTTTGACATGGAGAAAAAATGCATATGGTGTATTTGTTGAAAAAATCTCGTTATGGTTTTATCAGGGCCACCACTATGACGCAAGAAAATTAATTTACATTTCACATACAATGCACAATCAATAGTCATGTAAAGAAATATTTTTTAAGCATAAAACTTTTAAAATTTTTTAAAAACAGAATTACAAAATATGTATTAGTTATTACAAGTAGTTCACATTTTACCACTTTAAGGCCAGAAATAATCTTTTAGGTTTCCTGTGTTTTGACGCCACAGATTTTGTTACATCTGAAGCTCCACAGAAACGTAACTAAATACACACCACAAGTTTGTACTCGCTACTTGCTGTACATGTTTCGTTAGCACTTTGTGCATACTACAATTTTTGGTGGGAGTTCATAATCAGCCCACAGGGCTCTTACAATAGCATGGAGGAAGTAATGTTAGATTTCTTGGAAAATATATCATGTGAATGCCTTAGCAATTAGCATCCAAGGTAACCTTCACCTTGAATTATGTAAAGTGAAATCATATTTGCCACAGTATATTTTTTTTGCCAAGTTAGTAAAGTATTTAGTGGCATAATAACCACATATATTTGCCCACATTTTTGCCCAAAAAAAGGGGGTGCAGGGACTATGTGATGAAGTCTGGAAAAAGAAAAATTGAAACTGGTGTATAACCCCTGACGTACTGAGATAATGTAGCAGAAAATTCATGAAAAGACATTCTTCTTAACAGAAATATTGGTGCTGTCAGGAAACCAAATTCAATGGAACACCCGCTAATGTATATCATCTGTGATAACACATTCGTTTCGACAATTTTTGAATTCGCCGTTATGATCCGTATAAAGAATGGGGTAGTAGACACATTAAAATGTAGTAGCCTTTTGTTTTTTCATTTGCCATAAGAGTAGAATGTTCTGTAACAAAGTAATAATTATTGGCATCATTTAAAACTGCATGATGTAAGAGAAGTACATAATAGCCAACAGGCATAGTTGGCAACATTGTACAGAGTAAAATCTCGTTATAACGTACAGTGGAACCGCGTTGCAACGATAGTCAACAATGGCAAAATAAATTATCGCTATAGCGAGTTATCGTTATAACAAAATTTACCGTGCCCCATCATTTTTTTTATTGTATTTGCCCTTGTAGATCCTGTGTTTGAACCAGCAGACGCGACGTTGCTTTCTCCTCCATTCTTCTTCCCCTCCCCAAAATTTTCCGGCTGCAGGAGGGAGTTAGTTACCTACCAATCAGCGTGCTACTTCACTCTTTATCTCTCTCTTTCACCTACCTCTTCTCCTGTCTCGCCCCTCTATCGGATTTCTCCAAACCTTCTTTGTTTCCCTGTAAGGCAGAGGATAGCCAACCACTCAGGTTGAGAAGGGAAGAGGCGGCACAACTTTTTCTGAAGGGTGACATTCCAGCACGGCAAAAAAAAAACCAGCACATCACTGAAAGTGACACTATAAACAGGAAAACACTATGAGGGGGAGACAAAAATTCAAGAATCTGGACACCAAAAGATATAAAATTATGCACCATAATAAAAAAAACTACTTTATAAAATGAACAAAACAAAATTTTTTTTTTAAATACTAAATCTTTTATGAAATTTTATCTCCTGGGTGCACATGTCAAAATTAGAAAGAGAAAATCCACACTGTATTTGTGTTGTTTTATGGTGGTCACCCTCCTGTTAAACAGCCTTCTACTGGTGTGTCAGGCATGACGTCCACTCCATCCCCTCCATGGCCGACCAACCCTCGTTAATGTCAAGCTGGTAGATTATCTCAGCAGGGTGGAGCTTTGGATAAAAACTGCAAACTTTGTTTGAAAAGCAGTGTAAGTTGAGCATCTTTTCCATTGTCTTTTTCCTTTCCCAGCGCGCTTCCTACCAGGGGAAAAATTTCAAAAGGCCAGCACAACATGTGAATATGTAATGAAATACTTTCAGTTGAGAATTGAAGTTATGTGAAATGGCTCGGAGACAAGAAATAAATTACTGAATCAGAAACAGTGTGCATTATTCGCAGGGAAATGAAAACATTATTTTCAGGAATGTTTGTTATTGTGCTTATGGAGAAACATTCGGGACCAGAAAAATCATGCCATTACAGACGTGAAAACCCTTTAAACGGGAAACTTATAAGCTGGTTCTACTGTATCATAAACAATGAGGCATTGTCTAGCAACTGTTAAGACGTAATCATGTTTTTCTCCTTACATGCCTTGCACGTGGCTATGTGATGACCTTGCAAACGGCAGTCTTCTTACCCCAACAACATAAAAGGAGCGGTAGGCTGCTAGCATATCGCCGCCACCATTCCCCTCCTCGCCATCTACACTTTTTCCAGCTTACCCATCTTTTCTTGGCCAAGACTAGCTCTACTCTCATTCGTACCTCTCCCCCCTGTTATCATACCCTCTACCATATCCCTCACAACACCCACCCATTCCTCTTCTCTAGCTCTGGCCGACGCGAGTGTCGCAGTGAGACACAGACTAACAAAGGCTGGCTCGCGCGTGGCAAGTGGGTGAATGTCACTTGCGATACAACGTGTTTAAACATTTTAAAAAGAACGAGTTTACAAATGTTCATATCGCTATAGCGAAAGGCTTCATTAACAGATTTGCGTTATAAACTAAATAATTACCTTTCAAGTGATAGGGAAAATGACGGTGCATTTAAAAACTATCGCAATAGCGGACGTGATGCTATAGGCCATACTCGTTATAACGCGGTTACACTGTACATGAATAAAGTCTCAACTTTTATACTTAGTAATGAAAGTACTTTATACTGAAAGTCTTATTTGTTAAACCTTTACAACATGGGCGTATGAGATTACGGCACAATTAGTCTTTCATTAAAATAAAATTATTATGTAATTACCCAGAAATGTTTAAAAAGCAAGGATAAAATGGTACTTTCTAAAATATAAAAATGCACAAATTACAGCCTGCAAACATAAAATAATGTGTGGTTTGCAAATACTACACACTGCTTACTAATTGGTGAAGTTTCCTTTGAAAAAATTACACCACTTTCCCTAAACAAATAACACTGAAGGNTACACACTGCTTACTAATTGGTGAAGTTTCCTTTGAAAAAATTACACCACTTTCCCTAAACAAATAACACTGAAGGAAGTTTACTCTACAGACATTTATCTTTTGAAATAAATTAATATAAAAAAAAANAAAAAAAAAACCAGCACATCACTGAAAGTGACACTATAAACAGGAAAACACTATGAGGGGGAGACAAAAATTCAAGAATCTGGACACCAAAAGATATAAAATTATGCACCATAATAAAAAAAACTACTTTATAAAATGAACAAAACAAAATTTTTTTTTTAAATACTAAATCTTTTATGAAATTTTATCTCCTGGGTGCACATGTCAAAATTAGAAAGAGAAAATCCACACTGTATTTGTGTTGTTTTATGGTGGTCACCCTCCTGNCCTGGGTGCACATGTCAAAATTAGAAAGAGAAAATCCACACTGTATTTGTGTTGTTTTATGGTGGTCACCCTCCTAGTAAACAGCCTTCTACTGGTGTGTCAGGCATGACGTCCACTCCATCCCCTCCATGGCCGACCAACCCTCGTTAATGTCAAGCTGGTAGATTATCTCAGCAGGGTGGATCTTTGGATAAAAACTGCAAACTTTGTTTGAAATACAGTGTAAGTTGAGCATCTTTTCCATTGTCTTTTTCCTTTCCCAGCATGCTTCCTACCAGGGGAAAAATTTCAAAAGGCCAGCACAACATGTGAATATGTAATGAAATACTTTCAGTTGAGAATTGAAGTTATGTGAAATGGCTCGGAGACAAGAAATAAATTACTGAATCAGAAACAGTGTGCATTATTCGCAGGGANACAAGAAATAAATTACTGAATCAGAAACAGTGTGCATTATTCGCAGGGAAATGAAAACATTATTTTCAGGAATGTTTGTTATTGTGCTTATGGAGAAACATTCGGGACCAGAAAAATCATGCCATTACAGACGTGAAAACCCTTTAAACGGGAAACTTATAAGCTGGTTCTACTGTATCATAAACAATGAGGCATTGTCTAGCAACTGTTAAGACGTAATCATGTTTTTCTCCTTACATGCCTTGCACGTGGCTATGTGATGACCTTGCAAACGGCAGTCTTCTTACCCCAACAACATAAAAGGAGCGGTAGGCTGCTAGCATATTGTTGNTGGCTATGTGATGACCTTGCAAACGGCAGTCTTCTTACCCCAACAACATAAAAGGAGCGGTAGGCTGCTAGCATATCGCCGCCACCATTCCCCTCCTCGCCATCTACACTTTTTCCAGCTTACCCATCTTTTCTTGGCCAAGACTAGCTCTACTCTCATTCGTACCTCTCCCCCCTGTTATCATACCCTCTACCATATCCCTCACAACACCCACCCATTCCTCTTCTCTAGCTCTGGCCGACGCGAGTGTCGCAGTGAGACACAGACTAACAAAGGCTGGCTCGCGCGTGGCAAGTGGGTGAATGTCACTTGCGATACAACGTGTTTAAACATTTTAAAAAGAACGAGTTTACAAATGTTCATATCGCTATAGCGAAAGGCTTCATTAACAGATTTGCGTTATAAACTAAATAATTACCTTTCAAGTGATAGGGAAAATGACGGTGCATTTAAAAACTATCGCAATAGCGGACGTGACACTATAGGCCATACTCGTTATAACGCGGTTCCACTGTACATGAATAAAGTCTCAACTTTTATACTTAGTAATGAAAGTATTTTATACTGAAAGTCTTATTTGTTAAACCTTTACAACATGGGCGTATGAGATTACGGCACAATTAGTCTTTCAGTAAAATAAAATTATTATGTAATTACCCAGAAATGTTTAAAAAGCAAGGATAAAATGGTACTTTCTAAAATATAAAAATGCACAAATTACAGCCTGCAAACATAAAATAATGTGTGGTTTGCAAATACTACACACTGCTTACTAATTGGTGAAGTTTCCTTTGAAAAAATTACACCACTTTCCCTAAACAAATAACACTGAAGGAAGTTTACTCTACAGACATTTATCTTTTGAAATAAATTAATATAAAAAAAAAAATCCTCTTAATTTTTTTTGCAAGAAGCACTTTAAAAATTGATGTCGCACACGTTAAAATGCACTGCTCGATAGTAAACATTTTTAGCGACAAGTGGGTATAATTTTATTTGTCAGCGGTCGTNGATGTCGCACACGTTAAAATGCACTGCTCGATAGTAAACATTTTTAGCGACAAGTGGGTATAATTTTATTTGTCAGAAGTGTGCCTATTGATTTAAATTAATATTTTGTATAAATATCATTTTGATTTTACTCAGGAGATGTTTAAACATTGTCTTCAGTGGGGAAAAAAACACTTTTGACACACATTTTCTTAGGGGTTAAAATTGATCACTTTTGATTTTTACTGCAGTAGCGATTTTACAAAGTCATTCTCATAAGAGCGTTTACCATATGTTATGCGATGCAGTACCAAAACACGTATATACATTCCTGTTTTTATGTACAAAAGAATTCAAGATGGTGCTCATGCAGCATCTCAACAACAGTAAATGATCTAGGTCAACATACGAGGATCTACGGCATTGCAGGTCAATAGCGAGAATAGATCATTTGCAGCATCTAGGCAAACAATATTTAAAATGTGACTACATTTGCCATTATTTTTACATGTCATACGTGGTCAACAACAAAACCAAATAAGTTTGAAAATTTTTAAAAAATCAATACCTTTATGTAATGCTCGCATATGGAAGACATGAGGTAAAAAAATTTTTGTTTTACTGGAAGTTAACCTATTATTTATATGTTAATTAAATATTTTTACATAGTTTACATAAGGTATTTGGGCAGGAATTGAAAATCAAGTGAATTCTACATTAATGTGAAGTATGTTATAACTGTATTTTGCTGTAGATGATTTGATGACAGCACAGTGACATGATCATGCCTGTAGTTCCACGCTATAACGCAACACCCTTTCACTCTTGCTCATGTACGGTCCAAACCCCATGGAGTATAAAGAAAACAAGCCTTGAGAATTTTTGTAAAAGAACACTGGAATCATAATGCTGCTGGTGGGTGGGTTTTCTCTGGGATCTGCTTCCCCCATACTTTCATTCTGGTGCTGCTCCATACTTGCCTCGTTTCACCCTCATCGGCTCTCTAGACCTCGATGTTAAGAGCTGCCCAAATCTCTTCACTCACTTAATATATTTGGTGCTATTGTTAGATCTGTTATCGTGCATCCCACCATAACAATACCCAGCCAGCAAGCAGGTGAATGCTGCCACAACTCAGACTGATTAATCTACCAATCAAAAGCGTCTTTATCAAGATGCCCCTTTGAAGGTCTTCCAACAGATGGCTCGGTGATGCTCGGTTGATAACCAACCAGCAAGAAGCGGGATGTAAATGAGAAACTTTGTGCCTAAACGAATGTCAAATGCAACCTATGCTACAGGCAATTCCATTTGCTGCCACCCTCAGGCAGCCAGCCCAAGTGCATCCCTTTGGGCCAGTGCCACAGAATAGGATAAAAGGGCCAGCAGCCCGACTTAAGCTGGCCAGTGCTTGAGTGAGTATATAGGTCTCTGCACCAGGCATATCTGGACTTGTGTTGTTGCATCTCTGAGCAATAGCTCATCTTGAGACCTGCTATCCAACCAGCTTCCTCATGGAACACCACCACTGAGATTCAAAGCATCTACAACACGCCATCATCTGCCAGCGTCCTTCGAGTTCTGCCTAGACCACCATTGTCCGCCACGACGTCCTCAACACTTGACGCCAGGCCATGTCATCTATCTTAAGGAATCTCGCCCAACAAGGGAGAACAGCACTGTATTCGTGGAACCCCTTGAAGCCTCACTGTTCGAGTGTAGCTAATGTCAGGCTGACGTCTTTAAATCCCCCCCACGGCAGGGAAGCTTGCGCTGTCGACTTTACGGGGTTTATAATGGGGGCAGGAGGGGCTGGTTTTTGGCAATTTTATTACGGCCCACTGCGCACGTGGAGGTGCAATTGGAGGTGCAATTGGAGGTGCTGGTCTTGTTTTGGTTTGGGCTGGTGTATAGCTAGGTCGTAAATCCAGGCGATGGACTATGCTATCAGTAGCTGTAGGCCATGTGATAGAGACCATCTTTTGCTGTGGTGTTAGCTGCAGTGGTGAAATGGCTCACAGGGTATGCCACAGCAGATCAAATTGGAGACTGTTTACTGTGCTGGCTGAAATCCTCTCTGACATGCTGCTTCCTTTTGTTTCTTGGTGTACACCTTGGCAGCACCTCGCTTTTCCCCTAACAGCTCCCCAACTAGGGCTAGCCCCTGCTTGGCCGCCTTATTGTGCCTAGCTCGGTGACGAGGCATAGGAACTAGTACAGAAGAATGGGAGATAGTGGGTGTTCTGTGGAGCGGGCATGACCTGAAGGAAATAGATAGGAGTCAGAGGGTGGGTTATTCGGGTAGGCCTAGCTGTTGGATTCCAAGCAAGAGACTTGGTGTGCAGGAAGTCGCCGACATACCCAAGCCTGTAGGAATCAATAGTAGGGTAGAGGCGCCCACTTCTGTGCTACATAGTAAGGCGGGAAGTCGTCAGATTAGCGTATCATGTAAAGCTGGAGCTCCCTGTAGGGGTCGGTTGCTGGCCCTCTGCGAGTGGTTTAACTGAGCAGGAAGACGCCGTCAGACCTGAGCATTCACAGAAAGGTTACAACAGTCGAGAGAACCTTCACTCCGGAGAGGTGGGGGGTTCTGGGAGGAGTAGTATGGGATTTAGGGTTCGGCACGTACCTGCTCCTGCAAGATTGCAAGTGAATAATGGGTCGAAACGGGAAATAGCAGGAAATAAGGTGCAGAAAGAAAGCATCTGAGATTTATAACTCGACCAGCTTGGATTATGCCTGGTTATTGCCATGACAACAAACCCACTTAACCCAGTCTCTACCCTGACGGAGGCCTGAGGGGCCGACTTAGGATTCCGAAGAAGGTGCAGTCTCTAGTCACGGTAGACGTGGAGGCGCGGGGAGCGACTGTAACCCAAATTATGTGGTAACTCGGACTCGTTACTGCTATGGTGAGGCTAGCGAGGTAGCCGAGAAGTCTGTTAGGCTTTGTGAGCTCTGAGGCAGTTGTTGGTCTAGTCCGTGGACTTAGAACTGACTGGTGTCAAGTGAAGGCTTGGCGTGAATACACTAAAGGTCAGCGATTCATCTGGCAACTGGATGGTGGTGTCTGAACGCGTCCGGGCAGAATGATGCCCTGCAACAACTTTGCGCGTATCAGCCGGTGGTTGAAGTAGTCTGTATGCTGCCGGGCAGAGTGATGTTCCGCAACAGAATTCCGCAAGTCAGCCAGTGGTTGAAGTAGTCTAAACGCAGCCGGGCAGAGTGACATTATGCAACAGAGCTGCGTGAGTCAGCCTCGAACTGTGGGTTGCGAATCCCTTATGTACATGTTCCACAGGGTCAGCACGGAGTGTAGTGGTATGGCACAGATGAGAAAGAGAAGCGACAAAGGGTGACGGAGATGGCCGAAGCGGGTGGCTTACATTCTCTTCGCAGCCAGGGCTGGAGGGGTGAGCAGCCCTAGACGTTTAGCAGGTTGTGGCTGACAGGAGGCAGGTACTGCACTTCTGTAACATCAGGCGATACACTTTGTGGCTGTGGCGGAGGCTAGGGTATATTTTAACGTCACCAGTGGCGCTTCACTCTAACTGAAGGTCCCACGTCTAAAAAGACATACATTCTGCACCCAGCCTTTGTACATCATACTTTTGATGTACCATGGAGAGGGGCCCCTCTAAGTTACATTCTACACCAAAGTAGGGTTAATTGAATGGGTTGCTGCATTACCGCAGGTCCAGCTTTTATGGGGGCGCGGTGGCTGAGCGGCTACCCTGCTCACCTCCCACCAGGGTGAACCGGGTTCAATCCCCATTCGGGTCACTCCCGGATTTTTGCAAGTGGAAATCGTGCTGGACAATGCCACTGGTCGGGGCAGGTTTCCTCTGGGATCTGCTGCCCCCTCCCCCCTGCATTCCGGTTTTGCTCCATGCTCACTTCATTTCACCCTCATCTGCTCTCAAGACCTCATTCTTAAGGGCCACCCAAATCTCTCAACTCAACTCAACTCTGAACTCAACTTTTATCAGCTCACGTCTGTCGAAAATTGCCTGGAATAATTATCTCTCTTTCTACACTTTAGCCAGCATACTAATTGTGAAGCCCACAAGTTCTAGGCAGTACACCAGTGGTCACTTGCCAATTCTGTGACCTGAGAGATCGAGCTCCGCTAGCCCCACGCCAAACAGTAGCATCACCAACAGTTCTGCCCCAAGGACTCTTTGGTCCTGTGGTATAAGTCCCCAGTACTCGTCATCCTCGGGCTGGGTCTCACCATCTATTGGCAAAGTCGGTGACTGCAGCCTATTCTAGTTGAGGTAACTCCAACTCTTCACTGCACACTGCACCAGCTACGTCCAGAGTTCGCTGACAGACCAACAATTCTACAATTGATAAGTGCACAGTGTCTCCCACCTTAACGTACATTAGTCCAGAACCTTAGTCAGAACCAGTGAATGCTTAAACATGTTACACATGGTTCACTTTGTTGTACAAGAAGGTGTACACCTTTCTTGTTCAAGTAAACTTTCATCCTGTGACTGGCATACTAGATAGAATCATTTAGAGACTGTTCAATTTTTTGTACACCTTCTTGTGCAAGTAGTTTGTTTACATTTGCGTTTTACACTTTTATGTAGTTCCCGTACATTTATTTATGCTTATATTGTTATTTTGAGAGTATAAAACCGATTTTAATTCTGTATTAGTGATTTGTTAGGTTTGTAAAATCTTTGTGTTGTAGTGTAGATGAGTGACTGGCATGCTGCAACATTCAAATACTGCTACTACTGAATGTACAGTGTGTATGTGGAACTTGAATACAAGAGGGTGTGCACCTTCTTGTTCATATTTTGATGATCACCTTCTTATTCACAAAAGATGTCCATCTGTACCAGGCTTTAGGCCATCCAACTCAACAGACTCAGAGCCGTTGAGCGTACCCTGCGTGTAGAATCAGTGATAAGGCTATGGTTTCTGTATGACCAAATACATTGCGCAACCCTATACTAGTTGTACAGAGTATCGTCCAGTTGCCAACCCAGACCCTCGGTCTGCCAGCTACTCTAAACTGTTGACACTGACTCTTCAGACGTGAGCCAACGACTGGCTCGAAAAGAGAAACTTGTTCACATGACATTGCATCATGCGTCAAACTACTCAACACCTTATTTACAGGATAACTCACAAGTGGTTGTAGATGATGTATGTTTTGATGCACCTTTCACCTCGGTCTCTAGTTATCCCTTCAGGTGGGATGGTCAGTACTCTTTGTGTTGAATTGATCCTTGCCTTTGTATGTCTGGTGGCCCAGGATGCTACCTCTGGCGGTGGAAAGTAGGGTAAGAAGTCAAAATCAGGTTGTATTCCATTCATCCTTAAAAAGCACTCTTTGAGGACATGCAGCAGTGGAGGGGGTCACCAGCAGGGGAACTCATTGCCCCAGACATCTCAGTCTGCAGAGATAAAACTGACACTATCGGTAAAACACAGTGGTCTATTTAGTTGTCACCTCCCAGGACTAGAGTATGTTGTAACAAACATGATTAAGTGGAACCTTCATCATACTTAATAAGGACATACATCTACCATTAGTCTAGTGATGTACTTGGAAAATACACAATGCACTATTCACACCTGCACCCATTAGTTTAAATTCACCAGAGAGAATGTTCTGCCTCTCAGGCAGGAACCCTTGCTGGTATATTCAACACCTGTGATGTTGGATTTATCATAGGGCACAAGCCAGGTTTCCTTCCTGGGGTGTGATGGTGTAGAATTCTCCCAGAACTGTGAATCAGAGCAAATCATCTTGCTACTTGTCTCTGCTAACTAAGATGTGAGGAAGACCAGTGGAGAGATAGGTTATTACAGGTCGAATCTCACCCGGCTACAGTGAAACTGTTTTGTAAGAATTTTTTTTACAGTGCTGTTACTATTTGTCATGCCCAATTTTTTCCATAGTACATTATGATGGCATCAGGCACTGCTTTTGCCTGTGTAAGAAGGGCTGTTCCGACATAACTGCATCCTCAACTTTCCTGACAAGCATTAGTATAAATTCAGTATCCACATAAGATCTGCAATTTATGTATCTCTTAGGTTTCACCTACCGGAATGGTAAATATGATTGAGACTTACATTTATCGGCAACAGCTTTTTTTTTTACAAGAAATTTGTGTACTTGAATGATGATATTAGGTAGTGGGAGAGGTGTGGCATGTCTAAAAATAAGTTATTCAAAAAGTTGAAAATTATATGTACACGAGGAACAAGTGTAAAACTGCAAAATAAAATAGTTAAAAAATAATTGTAATTCTAAGTGTAGTCTACTGTAAAAACGAAGCTAAGATCTTTGCTGATACACCTTATTCACATTAAATATATCGACAAAAGCTTTCAAATGTAGGGGAGGGGGAGAGAGTGAGAGATATATATATAAAGATAGAGATGGATGAATAGATAGAGAGAGAGAGAGAGAGAGAGAGAGAGAGAGACGTGGGGGGAGTAAGAGGTGGCTAATGCATGTGAAATGTGAGGAGACAACACAATTAAATTTTCAGCCTCGGGTGGCCGCTTGCTACTCCCTGCCTTATTTGCATGATAGGCTATTTATTGTTCTTCCCTTTCTATTCATGTGTGAGTCTTTCTCCCTCACAGAATAAACACTTTCAACACTATTTTTTTTTATTCCCTTCCATCTTGTAGCCACCCACCCTTGCCACGTCAGCAATTTGCTTATTAACACTAATATAAATTGATAATTTTTTTTTTAATTGATTGTGAAAACATTAAACCCCCATTGCTTAGTTAAACATTAAACTGCAAAGAAGCTATACATCTAATTACTAGTGACAACTATTTCAGATGCTGTCATTACCAGCTTTCTGGAACTCTGCATAGGTAATAACTTACACTAGTGTTGTGAAAAAACGTCGGCATCAAGTGGTGAGATATCTCTGTGCCAAGTGCTCGTATGTGATTTTCAGCTGCAAAATAACAATGCAACTGAATGATCAAAATGTACTACTTATTTGCTTTTCATTGCAGTTTGGTGTTGTATGCACTTTCATGTGTAGATGTGTAAAGTGAAGTGCAGTCTATCTTATTAACCTGCGATAAGATGTAAGCCCTCCGACTGCCACTTGGTGGCCAAACCTTTTACTGCAGAAGCATACATTGCAAGATGCCAAGGCCGTAACCAGAATGTTGTGACACATTCCTGCCATGCGATGAGGCAACTCTAGCTCAGTTGTCAGCCACTACTGATACTGGATAAAACTGAAATGCTTAAAGATCACAATGGTGGGCAGCTGTGTTACCATGTTTGACTAGCATCTCTCTCTTTGCCTCTTGTTCGACCCACTAGTGTATACAGGGGCAGCAGGTGCTCAAAATTTGCTGAGTAGTTTTGCTTGTTTGTTTCCAGTCTTTTGAGGGAGGGGTACAATCAATTTGCTCCAAGGCGCTGTCTCTTGAATGCTTCAGGAGCAGTCACAGTCGTGGTTCTAGATGTGAGGTAAAGCTGAGCCCTGATTAGCTGTTGTCTCTGCCAACGGCAGTGCGTGCTGGCAAAGAGTCTGTTGGGCCTCATATGCTCATGCCCTGAGGTTTTTTTTTTCTAACCAACTCTAAAACTAAGGGTTATATGTTAGTCCGCGGTAGGAACGGGATTATTGCGTCTCAGGGCTAACCCCTTACGCTTACAAGGGAAGGAAAAACATGCAAGGAGACGTGCATCGCGGCAAAGAGGGATTGGGTTTCCCATGGCCGAGTTTGGCCATGAAAAATCTCCCTAATGTACTTATAGTTAACTAACTACATCTAGAAGAGAAAGGGAAAAACCGGCACAGACACCGTAAAAACCCTTTCGACAGGAAAGAATTAAAAATTGTTACATGCATTATGAGAAAATGCTACAGGAGAAAGATAGGTGGGTACCATGCTCTTTATTAATGCGAGAGGAGAAACTAGTAGAGAGGTGGCTGGGCATCTGTTTAATTTGCACTGGATTAACCAGAGTGATGTGCACGATTGTGCTACTCCCCCCACCCCTCCCCCCAAATCCCCAGTGGATCCTGAAACCTTAAAGAAAAAACTGAATTAGTTGTCAGGAGTGCCACAGAGCCGACTTTTACTAATCCACGACAAGATGGTATTATCTGAAAGAAAAGATGGTTAATCTAAAAACCTAAAAGTAAATCGACGAGGACATTTATTTATTATTATTATCGTGCTACTAAACTAAATTGTTAATTATTCAAATTACTATTTAATTAATACTAGGTAGACCCTGACCCCTACCCCGACTGGCATGTGTGTCCCTGACCTGGAAAACGAGTGGTGGTTGAGGCTATTTCCCACCTTCCAAGAGTTCCCACATAACCAGCCTGGGCAGAGCACCCTACATGACCATGAAAATCAATGATTGTAGTTAAAGTTGTAATTAGTTAACTGCTAATGACTGCACTAATTGTAAAATTTATACTAAGGTTAAATAGGCTACAGATAATGTAGTCTAAGCCTTTATTCTACTTATCATTAGACATGGATGGAAACATAGTAATATATATTCTTAAAAGCTGCGCAGAGGCAACATAATTGGCCTGGCAGTGTGTTACACACAGGGCTAAGGGGGCCTGTCCAGCCTGGGGTGAGTAAGGGAGGGAGAGAAATGTAGGAGAGGGAGAGTGAGTGTTTCCCTGTTGCGCGAGCAGGATGCGCATGCATACTCCTGGCTAGAACGCCGGGCCAAGGCTACAGCATTGCGCGAGCAGGATGTGCATGCATACTCCTGGCTAGAACGCCGGGCCAAGGCTACAGCATTATGGGTTGCCTACGTTCAGGTGGCAGCAGACCTCGCTGACCCATACAAAGCTGATAAAACCCATGTTGTGGGAGTCTGGCAGCAGCAAGGCGTACAGTGGTGGTGTGGGGGAGTGCAGCTGAGGTGAAGGCTCAAAGTGATCATGGGTGTTGCCCATGGTGCATCTGTTTTACTTATTTTTCTTTAAAACACACAAGTATTGCACTTTAAATAACTGTTAATTGTGCTATACGACATCCTGGAAATAAAAAAATAATCCTGAATTATACTGGAATCCAAGGCCTAGTAGACACCCTGGGAATGGGTTGGTGGCAGTCCATATCAAACACTGCATGAATACTCAATTTATTGTCTGGTTCTTTATAGCTCTCTCTGTCATGAATGGGTTATACACTGAAGAGCCAAAAAAACTGGCATAGGCGTGCGTATGCAAATAACAGAGGTATGGAACCAATCAGAGTAACGCGATGCGGTCTACAGCTAGATCGGTTACTGCTGCTACAATAGCAGGTTATCAAGATTTAAGTGAGTTTGAACGTGGTGTTATAGTCAGCGCACAAGAGATGGGACATAGCATCTCCGAGGTAGCAATAACATTTGGATGTTCGCATACGACCATTTCACGTGTGTACCGTGAATATCGGGAATCCGGTAAAACATCACATCTTCGACATCGCTGCAGCTGGAAAAAGATTGTGAAAGAACGGGACCAATGACGACTGACGAGAATCATTAAATGTGACAGACGTGCAACCCTTTCTGAAATTGGCGCAGATTGGATTTGTGGACTGCCCTGCTGGATTCATGGTGTGAATTGCCTCCTGTATACCTTCAGACATTAGTCGAGTCCATGACACGTCGTCTTGCAGCACTTCTGTGTGCTCAGGGGATCCTACACGATATTAGGCAGGTGAACCAGTTTTTTTGGCTTTTCATTGTACTATACTTTTAACAATCTTGTCAATGCCAAAACTAATGGATCTATTTCAGAGAGGTAGAGAAATGTATTAATGTCAGTACCTTCATATTTTTCATAATAAGTTCTTTGTATCTTTTTACATTTTATGAACTTAGACAGTTTAACCTGGTTCATGTTTGACTCTGTACTGTATTTATTTGCATAATGTCTGTACTTTATATTTGACCACATTTTTACCCAAAAAAATGCCAATGTACAAAAAAATTTCAGTTTGTTCCAAAATACTTGTGTTTTGATCAAACCTAACTGTTTATCGTCTATGAGCATGTACCTTGCTTTATATAGAAAATTATATTTTATGTTTTCATCACAGTATGTTTTGTTGTTGGATATGAAAGTGCATTTACTAATCTCGCCCATTATGTCAATTCATTGTATGGGTTGTAGAGATTTAATTTGTGTGATGTTATTTCAATACTGGTATAATGTCTGTAGTGATGTTTATAATAATATTTAAATAAACTGCATCGTGTGTCAAATAGCATTGTGTGTGTTGCACATTAAAATATATTTTTCAAAATTCTTAATTTAATGAATTTTGTGTACTTCTCTCAAAAAATATAAAACATTTTTTTTCTCCGTGTAATCAAGATAAAAGAAACAAAGCAATCTCTATGTAAATTATTAAAAATATTGTATTTTTTCTCTATGGCACAAAAGAAAGAAGTCGAGTTTGGAATGTACTTTTGAGAATCTAAGTGCTGAAAATCTATTTAAGAAAGAAACTAGATTGAAATATATATGCAGGTAGAATTGCATTTGAAAATGTTGGCTTTGATTTTTTTACTTTTTGCAACTGCAGGTAATTTTGGTTTATTTTAGTATAGATTTAATTAGAATATTGTTCTAAGAACAGGTTCTACTAAAAATAACTGAAGTAGATAAGTTGACTTCAAATACCCAGATTGTAATTACCTCAGTGCCACATTTGTTATTTTCAAACTTTGTTCAACTTGTAACTTAAGAAATCTGTATGCAGTGTACATGTGAATGGGAAATCATAATTGTAATTTTGTTGTACTTTATGGAGGGCTTCATATGAAACTGATTTATTCTAATGTTATCAAGATTTTAGCAAAAAATTTAACCTTGCAAATTTATATTTATTTTATGAAATTGTGCCAAACCCTACATGTTTAGTTTGTATTGTAAAGCTAACAAAATTAAGAAACATTGCAGCTAGGACTTAGTGGGTGGGAGATAATTAGTGTTAAATAACACTACTTACGTTATGCAGGTACAGGTACATGAAATAACGTAGCACTTGCACAAAGAAAAGGCTTTAAAACACTTATCATCTGTCACAATTAAATTCATGGCAAGACAAAGTGTGGCTTTCTCTGTGAGCTGGGAACCTCTGTTTACCTGGAACACGAGTGAAGGTGGACTGAGGCAAAGATAGGGCTTCCACCACCAGAGTCAGCACAGCAGTCGTTCACCCTGTAGAGTCGAAGCAAATCTAAGATGACATGCAAGTGCAGTATATGCTATAGTAGCACATGGGAAGCCATTGTGTTTGCAGGAATTATTAGAACAGGTTCACTCTGTTTTGGTGTCATTTATCATTCTAAACCTGTTATGAAATTACTTTTGTTATGGTGCATATTTGGATCATTCTAATTTTTTATGAGCAGAACTGGACATTGAAAATGCACTCCTGAAATCAATAACTGGCTAAAAAATATTGGGCAAGAAGTATTGAATAAATATGTTTCTGGTGTTAATAACATTGAAATATATCCATCAATAATGTTTGCCATCAGTATTAAGTTAGGCATTTGTGTTAAACATGTAAACTTATGGAAATAAAATGCTGCCCTTGAATTAGGTCGGTATGCTGGCCTCTGCCAACGGTCTACTTCGTGCTGCAAATTGCTCCCCCCCAGTTGCCCAGTTTATGAAGATGCCAGCAAAAGCAGTGGTTATGCACCAGTTGATTAGGTCAACAGACTGTATTAAATTATCCTTGGTCACTCAAGCAAGGCTGGAATGTCACATTCGCTACCAATGAGACATGTTTGGTCACAGATGGTCGCTGCGCTCCAGCTGTTGTATCTTCCAAGGACCCCAGTGGGCCAAATACTTTTTATGATCACAAGGTACAAGCACTTCCTGCCAGTCATTTCCACAAGACATGACGATCACGCCACAGCAAACCAAAACCAAATGTTTTCTCATGACATACACATTTGCCGGCAGGGCGGTGGGGGGAGGGAGGCATGCACCATCAACAAATTTTATATTCATGTGTATTGTGGGTTTGTGTGCTTAGGCTCGAAGCCTTTGTGCTTCGTGTTATAATGTTGAAATACGTGGGAAAGTGAAAAAATAGATTACAATAAAACCAAGTGTGAAGTTGTGTATTATCTGGAATGATTAAATGTTTAATAAAAATAAACATGAAATATAAATGATGCCATGGCTTAGTTCTTTTGATCCATGTGGCAGCCTTCAGGCAACGACAGCAGTGCCCACAATTACCCCTTTACAGCTAGCCGTCGTGCAGAGAATGTGCCAATTGGGTCCTGAAAAACCTTGTTAGTGCGAGATGAAGAGAGAGGTGGAATCCTAAATGCTGCGTATATTTCCCTGAAGCCAGCATTTACTGAAGGGGAACTAGTCCAAGGGAGTTGTTTAAGTCCTTTTACTTGGTACTTAGTGGTCCTGGTTTATTTAGTTCTATTTATTTGATTTATTTTTTGTACATTATAGTTCTTTATATAAGTGTTTTATTTGTGGTTTTGTGTATTTTATTTATATTTGTTTTTTTATTAATATGATTCCTTAATCTAACATAACTTATGACATTGGATAAATATGCTACATAAAATATACTAATGACTTTATAAATAAGTTGGCAATTGGCAATTATTTACATATTTACTGCGTTGAAGTGTTCTTGGTGTGTTTCGCATTGATCCTGATGTTCGCATGTCCTATCCTAACCTAATGTGTGCATCATGGTGGTGTTAATGTTCCGGACCCACCAGATGCCATATCTCAGAGCCAAAATAGTTCTCGTGGATTTAGCAGGTCTATGTGCTTGGACTGCAAGGCCTAGGAGCTTACCGTGGAAATTTTATCAACATAATAAAAATTATGAACAAGATTTAAAAAATAAAATCCTAGGTCAGTGATGTTTGTATATAAAATGAGTAGTTAAATGGTGTCATGGCATTCAGTGTACATCAAAACTTTATAGCACACAAGCCCGGCCATGAGAGCCCCCACGGCCCTGTTCCACGCAGACCACATATGGAAGCATCATAAATCTGCCACAAAAAGACCTCGACCCGTGGCTCAGAGAGGGGAAATTTTAATTCCTTCCTTTTATTCCTCTAAAGGCAGTGTACAAGAGTCGGGAACTTATCATATGGGTTTTCGGGACCTTTCATGTTGGTTTGATTTGGTTTTTGAGTTTTCTTTGTTGCAAAAGTTTTGTAAGTTTAGTGTGATTTTTTTTGTGTTTTTATAAATTTGTTATTATTGTGTTTATGTTATTTTAATTAATATTATATTGTATAGATGAGTTTATAAAGCTATCTAAACCTACTGGTGCATTGAGTGATCAGTATATACTGTTCATGACTAATGGGAAAATCCATGAAAGAAATTTGCTTTAGCTTGACAGCACCAAGCCTTAAACAAAGAATCAATGTTTGCACAGGATATCGCATACCTCTGACCAAGAGTTAGCAACTGCATACCACCCCAAGTTATCCTGAAATTAGACTGTCGCACCACAACTCTATGGCTCCCACTTCTAGGGTTGGTCCCATCAGTCAAGTACTGTACGTAATATATTGACAAATAATAATGAACTGGCATTGTATACATATTTACAGTTGAGGTGATCGTGGTTGTTGTGTTTTTATTCTGGTGTTGTGGATTTTTACGTTATCTAGTATATGTGTAGTGTGTTGCTTATGTTGCAGATGCCCCAAACAGTGCAATTTCAAGGAACCAACTGCATGTTTTTGTAATGGCAGAAACAGCTTAAGTTTTGTCCTGGACTGATCAGAAAACCGAGTCAGCCTAGGTGGTTTGTGTAGGGGTTCAGATTATCGATTAATATGAATTACCAGGCAATTTATGGGTATAAATTAGGCTGAGATTTAGGTTTTTGAAGAGTCTTCCTACTGCCTAGACCAGTCATGGGCAAAGTACGGCCCGCGGGCCAAGTGCGGCCCTTCGGGCTAGTCAATCCGGCCCGCGACATGGTTTTGAATAACCCCTACAATTACACATAGGACAAAATGTATTTTCTGCGTAGCTAGAATAGAATAACGGTTTCCTTCTCATTGCGAAGTACGGTATTATCGCATCTAATATTAACTAAGTTTGCGTAGTGCCGTAGTAGATGTCTGTAGATCGGTAGCATGGCGATGTGGAGTACAATGGTTGTGTTGCTCGGCTAAGTTCGGAACGAATCGGGCGTTACCATTTTCGTTTCGTCTGACCTCGAGGTTCTCAAGAACAGTGTAGTTCGGACAGTCGCGTAGTCAGTGTCAAGTCACCTCTGCGGCTGTGTGTCTGGCTTGTGTTTCTATAGTTTTGCTTTGTTGGTAGTGTTTGTTGACATTTTTGATTGTTACAATGGCAAGTAAAAAACGTAAAGTTGATTCAGAATGTCGTGTTTTTAAAGATGAGTGGACTTGGAAATACTTTTTCATGCCTATTAAGGATAAGCCTGTGTGACTCATTTGCAATGAAGCTGTAGCCGTATTCAAGGAATTCTACCTCTCACGACACTTCATGACAAAACATAACAACGCCGCTTAAGAAACTATGACCGAAGAAGAACGGAAGCAAAAAGCAGGAGCTCTACGTAAAAAACTGTCAGGTCAGCAAAATATTTTTAAAAAACAAAGCTGTTCTCAAAAGCTAGCTACACATGCCAGTTACGTTGTAGCATACAATATTGCAAAAAGTAACAAAGCATTTTCTAATGGTGAATTTGTAAAAACTTGTATGCTCCAAGTATGTAACATTTTGTGTCCTGACAAAACAAAGGATTTTGAGACAGTAAGTTTGTCTCGAAGAACAATTACTTCTAGAATTGAAGTAATTGATAAGCAGTTTGTCTCACAACTAGAGTCAAAGATAAGCGAGTTTAAATTCTGTTCTTTTGCGTTGGATGAAAGTATGGACATAACTGACACAGCTCAGTTACTGATATTTATAAGAGGTATTGATGACAACTTTTGTGTTACTGAAGAATTAGCTTGCATGCGTTCATTAAAGGGAACGACAAAAGGATCTGACATTTTTCAAGTATTTCTTCAAGAAACCATCACGTCTTTGAAAGTACCTTTGACCAATATTTGTAACATTACTACTGATGGAGCACCAAATATGACTGGGATGAAATCTGGTTTTGTAGGAATGTTCAAGAAATCATTTCCTGGGAACGAAGTTGTGTTTCTTCATTGTGTCATACATCAAGAAGCTCTGTGTAAATCTGCTCTAGACATGAAACATGTGCTTGATGTTGTTATTAAGATTGTTAATAGCATTCGTTCACGAGCACTCAATAATAGACAATTTCGAGAGTTTCTTGACTCATTGCAGTCTGAATATTCTGATGTACTTTACTACACTAAAGTAAGGTGACTCAGTGCAGGACGGGTTTTCGAACGAGTTTGGGATCTAAAAGACGAAATAATCTCTTTCATGGAAGAAAAAGGAATGGACGAGTGTGAACATTTGAAAGATATTGTATGGCTTTCGGACTTTGCAGTTTTTACAGATCTTCTCAGTCATATCAAGGGTTTCAAAATGCAATTGAATCTATTTTCCAAACTAATAGTCAAGAAAGACTTTACTCATTTTCCAAGACTAAAAACTATTGCAGTTAGGGAAGACAAACTTAGGAGCTATGAGAAAAGTCTGAAATGTCTTCATGAAGAATTTTAACGAAGATTCCAAGACTTCAAAGTTATCGAACATGTGGATTGTGAATCAGTCAAACCAGAATTGCAGCTCAAACTGATTGAGTTGCAATGTAACACTGAATTGAAGCAACTATTTCTCAATGTTTCTAAAATTGAGTTCTACAAGGCCCTGTCAAATTCAAGTTTCCCAGACCTGAAATCTCACGTTCAGAAGATAATTGCAATGTTTGCATCTTCCTACATCTGTGAACAGGTGTTTTCTACTATGAAGCTTTGCAAAAACAGCGTTAGAAACCGATTGACTGACTGCCATTTAGCTTTACTACTGCGAATCAGCTCATCCCAGTTTCTACCAGATTATGAACAACTTGTAGAAGCTCAGTCACTGTTTCATCTGTCACATTCACCTTCATACTCTTTTAAAGAATAATTAATTTTTGTAACTTTTTATCTAAGGTTTTTACCATTGTAGCATATAATATAAGTTGTGTGTGATGTAAAAATCAAAAATAAAATTTATCACTTATAAAAATTTGTTTTGTTCAATTTTTTTTTTCGGCCCGTCTAGATAATTTTTTATTTTATCTGGCCCTCCCCTTAAAAAGTTTGCCCACGTCTGGCCTAGACCATGGGCTACTTCCTCCATCCGTTTGTCGGGAATGAGGGAGCATGACTGGCAGGGAGGGCTATCCCTCCTGGCCCGTGGTTGGGTGAGTGCACCCATTAAGCAAGGCAGTGTTGCAGCTAGCTGGGAATCTAGCTCCAGCACTGCCTCGCCCGTGTCTGGGTGCTGTTGTTGGCTTGTTATTGGTTTCACTCCGAGCCTGGGATGGGACTTCTCGTCCCAGAAACGACTACCATGTAGTGTTAGACCTACCTGTAGGCTGTCCTGTAGAGGCAGGTTGGATGTCCCGTGACTTTGCTGTTGATATGCCAGCAGCATTCATGGTAGTATCCAACATGATGTTAGGCAGCTGCCATTTCCCCAGCTGAGGCCCTGAAGTGCCATAGCTCTCAACTGCTATTTCTGGTTGGTTCTTGTGGTCCCTCCTGCTGCTGTGACATTTCACTAGTGATTTACTGGGATGATTGACTCAGCTATATTTCATTCCTGGAAAAGCTGTTCCAAGATTCTCTCCAGGTAATTATGGATGTTGCTGGTCAAGTCTAAGTGCCAGACATGAGGCATGTCGTGCAGCTAGCTCATCCCCATGACAAAGAAAGTGTGCACAGCAATTCTGTGCATTTTCCCCACCCACATTGTTCATATGGTTGAGAGGTGCAGTGGTGATGTGGTCGTCCATTTCTGCCAGCCCATAACAGAACACGACATCTGCTTTATTCATGGAAGCAAGAACTGGCAGTCGGTGTACTGGCGTGGAGGGTATTATGGGCATTGTGGTGGTGTTAGGCCTGATATCGTCAATTACTGTTATACTTGTATTGTCCTTAAGTGTAGGAGAAACTGTTAGTATGTTTGCATGCCTGGAAATCTTAGACGTAAATGTGTTTGCGTGTTATTTAAAACATTGTTAAAAGTTTTTCTCAGACAGACTGGAAAACTAAGTCTGCCCATACAGTATGTAGGAGTTCAGAATAACGCTAGTTATTAATCACAGGGCTATTATTTGGATGTTATCTAAGGTAGGGGAAGAGGGGGGGTACTGTCTAAGGGTCTGCCAGTCGCCTAAATCATGATCATCTTTGCCCTCCCTTTACTGGAAGCAGGGGGGAGGCCATTGGGAAAAGCTGCCTCTCCCAACTCGTGGGTGGCTAAATGTATCTATTACGCAAGACAGTGCCGCCCTATCTGGGTACTCTTGGTGGGTCGTCTTTGATTCCATTCCGGACCTGGGATGCGGCATTTTGGCTTGTAAGTGATGGTCTTGGAATGCGAGACCTGTCTCCAGTAGTTGGGCAAAGGCTATTCTGTAAGGGCAGGTTGGTCGGCTTGCAGCCCTGCTGTTGATGCACCGGCAATGTTCAGGTGGCAAACCGGCATCTTGTAGAGCAGTGGCCACATCTCTAGCCAAGGTCGTGACACCATAACTGCTCCTTAGGGCGACCAAGTGCCAGTGCTTCTGGACATCGTCTTCTTCTTGGCCGAGGTAGTCTGCGTTGCGGTACTTGTCACTGCAAGGTTGAGCTGGTCACCTCACAGGTCATTGATGCTGTTACAGGCATGGCCTGTATCTTGTGGCCAACTGATGGCTTCAGCAGCAGAGATTTATGCGTGCTGGAGTGCAACACCGTAGTTTGCTATGGCATTTATTACTCGCTGTTTGTGGAAAGTTGCCTGAAGGCTTGGACAGACTTGTGCGTAACCTTCGGGCCAGCTGTCTGCATCTAATTGTCTTCAGCATGTGAGACATCTCTTAATTTCCCCTTGGTGAGATGAAGAACACGTTGAAATCTGCACACTCCACAAAGTAGTGCTGTGCCATTACGAGGACTTGGACTTGGTCCTCCACAGGGGACACAGCTATGTTGTGCTCTTGGAACAGCTGTTCCACAATAACTTCCTCCTCCTTGTAGATGCAGCTGCCTGAGCGGGTGCCAAATGTAGGATGGTCAAAAAACTGTATTATCCCCATGGTAAGGAAAGTATGTGCTGGAATGTTGCACATCTTCCTCAACACGTTTGTCTTGTATTTATTGAGGGCATCCACTGTGATACGGTTATCTTTTACATCCAGGCTCTAGCAGAAAACAACGTCAGCTCTAGTCACTGACACTGCAACCTCAGGCTTTTAAAATTGTGTTAGCTCTAGGTGCAAGCGTGGACTGGCTGGTGGCCTGTATACTGCACTGCAGTGGGTGGTGTCACTGTTATACTGGGGGTGTCTTCCAAGGCTGTTGGTGTAGATTTTGGAAAGAACTCTGGTATATGTCTGCTTGAACCCGGAACTCAGGCTGGAAATGGGTTTCATGTCTATACCTTACACCCTAGTGGAGGAGAGAAGTGGTGGTAGAGTGCGACCCTTCCCTGCCGCCACTTGCCTGTGGGACTCCCTGCCTGGTTAATCTATCAGGTGGAGGCACTAACCAGTGTCTACAGTGCTAGGAGCAGTCCCTTGTGCACTACTTGACAGCCTAGTGTTCACCAGACACACTGTGCCTGAGCACCTCACTCCAGCACACCTCTGACACCAGCACTGAACCATTAAGTGGGTTGCAGTGTCCTAGACAGCTCTGTAGTGATCGTTACAGAAAGTACTGAGTTTTTTATTGTAGTTTTTAGTGTATCCTCAGAAATAAATATCTTGATCAAAGTACTATATTACATTAAAATGCATATGTTACCCTAAAAGTTACAGTCGGTCATGGGTGGAATTTTACTATGAATATACTAATTCCAGGAGCAGCAAATCATGAGGACCTTCCAGAAAATTTTACAGCCATTCCAAGCAGAGTGAGTTTACACATGTTCCCAGAACTTGGTTACATCACTCTTTACACTGTAAATGTTGCCAACGCGACTGAGGCCCTGGATATGTTCAAAGACAAATGTGAACGGAATGAAACAACGCATTTCAATGAAGCTCAGGTATCAAAATATATGTGTAGCCATGTGAATTTTAGTTAAGACATTCTGCCTGAACTGATATATTTATTTAAATCAACACTAAACAGGCAGTAAAATATGTACAGGTTTTTGGAAGCGAATATAGGAAAACTATGAAATGGCAATCCTAGATATTAATTTACTCTTAACTTTGAGAGTAAATATTTTTCTAATCTGATACAATACTGTTGAACTATTTCTTACGCCGTAAATTTGCACGTTTCAGTGCGACATAAGCTATATCATAGGGCTAAAAGAATGTATCTGTATGTCAAGATATTTCCTCACAAAGAAGCCAGAATCTGTTACTTAAATTGCCCTTTCTTAATTTTTCTGTATAGACTTCCAGAAACCTGTTAACTGCAATTAACGTGTTCAGAGTTGACTTATGTATCATGCCCTTTTAAAGGTCACTTAATGAAAGAAAAAAGTGTAATTCCAAAATAAGTTACTTGTACCTCATTCTTTTTTATCAAAAACTTTACTCTTTCAAGAATTTTCTAATGTGAACTGCAGTAGTAAATATCTACAGTTTGCTACAAATATGTAATTTCAAAATATTTGTGTCATTTGATATTTTTCTTTTCTTTTCAACAGTATGCCAGCAGTCATCTTATGGCATGTATAATTTCTCTGGTTAATGAAACTACAATAATGCAGCTTCATAGCCTTGGAGTTCAGAACATCATCCACACAATGTGCAAGTAAGTTGGACTACTGATGTGAACATTGTTTGTATCTCTGGAAATATCCTGAAAGGTTTGACGAAGCAAGTGTAGTGTGATAGTTCAGGTTGATATTTTGCTTCAAGGTGGGTTTTCCCACCACTTGCTAAAACAGGAGGTTGGCCAGCCAGGAGTTGGGCTTGACTACTGGTTAAATAGAAACTAGTGTTTTACCACTATTGTGTATCCTTCTGTTTGTAATCTGAATGTTCGGGTCTGATTTTCTACATGTTGGTAAAAAAAAAAAGTAACTAAAAGCTAGTGACTTTTTGAGATTGTACTGTTTTAAGAACATTTTAACAAATTTAATAAGATACCTAATTTTAATGTTTTTTATATGGTAAACACATTATTTTGTAGTTAAATTTATATTAGTGGCTAATTTTTAATGTAATAATATCAAAATTTTGATGTTAGCTTTAAATTTTAGAAAGGGACCGTGGTGGCTGAGTGGTTAGCACGCTCGCCTCCCACCAAGGCAAACCGGGTTGTAATGACGCAATATTCATAATTTTTCGGGACTTGGGTGTAANGTAATTTTTCGGGACGTGGGTGTAAAATTCTTTCGGGTGTATGAAGCTCTGGAAAGCTTCATAATATTGTTATCGTGTTTCAAACTAAAAGCAGTGGTGGCTTATTTTACCGTGTTCGGTTATCGGGCAGACGTCTGCTGGTTTCGTTTTATCAGGAGTCCTGGTTACAGTTTTCGTTTCAAACTTCAGTGTTTTGTAAAGCGTCAGCATTAAGTAGATTAGTTCGTTTCTGGATGTTCATTACGTCGACAGTTTTAGTTCTTTCTGCACATTTTCAGGCAAAGTCAACAAGTTTTTGTTGTACGAGAGGTTAGTTTCTGTTGACGGCGCAGCAGTTGATAACGTGTTGAGCGCGGGACACAGCGCAGTTAGTGATGACGCTGCTGCCAGATGCAGGATGCCGGGCGCTTATCTCAGGAGAGGGGGGTGATAGGCAGCACAAAAAGGGCATCTGTCTGTCGCCCTAAGGGCAGTCTTTTTGAAGTCAGTCGTGAGGGAGAGTTACTTCACGACGCCCGTGAGGGCAGGTGAGCGCAGTCGAGAAGTATCATGCAATGCTAGCCTAGATCGCATCGGGTGTGACGTGAACCCCCACATCGGCAACAAAACTTTATTATTTCATTTCTCAGCCGGTGTGGGAGGTAGCAGCAGTTATTTATTCTTCGGGCCAGTTAAACCACTGTAACGCTGTTCGGTACCTGTATATTTATATCTGGACGGTTCGTACTCTGAATACCGCTAATTCATCTGTGAACTGTGAAAATTTGTTAAATAAATATAAAGTATAAAACAAACTAACTTGGAACTTTAACTTTATTTCATAATTAACTATGTTCAATTAACTGAGTCTCGTGTATTCTACCCTGAGCAAGCCGTGGCAAATAAACAGTCGGCAGTGTAAGCGGCTGAACGTTACAAGATGGCGCCTAACCTTTGAGGCTGCATTATGCTAAAATTCTAAATACGCTTGTAACGAAAGAGACGCTTTATTACAGGGTTCAATCCCCGGCCGGGTCACTCCCACATTTTTGCAAGTGGGAATTGTGCTGGATGATGCCACTGGTCGGCGGGTTTTCTTGGAATCTCCCATTTCCCCCGCCCCTTCATTCTGGCGCTGCTCCATACTCACCTCACTTCACTCTCATCGGCACTCAAGACCTCGCTGTTATGAGCCGCTCAAATCTCTTCACTCACTGAGTATCAGAAAGAAAAAGTGAAATGTTAATATATTTCTGACAAAAATAATATTTTGTTTTATGTCTGATATTCTCTATTGATCGCAATTACAGTAAAAAATATTAACTGATATTTTTAATATTTACGTTTCCGTTGTCATGTGCAGATAGTAGCTCATCTAGTCACAATATGCAAAAATATAATCATGAAAAAGTGGAGTTTTCATCAGCATTACAATAAATACCACCTAGTGAAATATTATATGAGCAATACAAGAATATCCTTAACAATCACTTTTATTAATTAAATACTTGCCAAGATCAAAACTACATTTCTTTATTCACAATACAGCATTTATGATTAATTGTGCCATTGCCACGCTACATTTTTTGGTTCACAATTTCCTGCTAGATAGCAGCACCGTAACGTCCAAAACTTGTATTAATTATTGAAATGAAAATGACATTTTCGAAAGTCACGTCAAAATGTTACTCAGTAATAGCATTTTTGATATGAACACATAAAAAAAAAATTTTCATCTATGGGGGTATTTCAAATCACTCTACTGTTATTATATAAATACTAGTTATTGTCATATTTCTATCATGGATTCCAAATATGACACCATTTTCTTTCGCCCCAACCTAGTGGCTAGTTCATCCTCCGTAACCAGCAACGGGGGGACTAAAGTCGCTGCTAGACATTGACTTTGAGGTGGTAAAACCAGCCCTTAGGGTTTGCTGCATGTTCAGTGCTCATAACACTGAGCATATTGTTAACACAACTGGTAGCTGCAGGACATTTCATCTCTCCAGAACCTCACCTGGTCACTAGCCTAACTTACTGTCTTACCCAGAAGTAGTTTCTCAAACACTTCCGCTATTTGTGTTATAGACAACCATTTTCTGCTAATACAGCAATGTCTTGGCAAAACCCTATACAAGAGGAGAGGGATGTTTTCTTTTACTGTGTTTTGGTCAGTCACACATTTTGATTTCCAAGTTCATAAATTACAGTGTTGTATGCAGCTCTATCATGGGCAGTAGTGGCCAGTATTAAAGAGAACAAGAGTATGTGACACCCAATTTTCAGGAAAGCATTTCTTCATAAGATTTTATAGGTTTTCCATTTATATTTTTGGTGTCAATGTCAATGACTTTTTATTCCATCAATCTTGAAAGTTTGGCATTTTTATTCTGAAAGCTGCGATGGTGAAACGCTGTAATGTGCACAGAAGATTTTTGCTCTGTTTTGGAACTATCTGTGCATGCATGCAAAGAATTGATGTAACCTCTTATGGGAGTTTTAACATTGGAGATGAGCACACGTCACTGTATGCTCGCTTCTTTTTTCCCCTGTGGACATAGTTCCGCCATTTGCCCCTTAGCAGCAGCACTGACTTACAAAGCGAGTTTGCACCCGAGCAGCTACCCGCTAGAGGTCAGCACATTTGAACGTGTTCTTCGGCAGCTAATGAGCATGCTGGAGCAAAATAAAACAAGTCCACATTCATTGCACTTAAATTGCAAGTAGTATTAAACAAAAAGTTTTTGTTGCTGTAAATATGGCAAATTCTCTTTAATGATTTAGAAACCCTGTGCACAATTTATTTTATTTAGCTGGACTCTGCAAAATGAAAGTTGTCTTAAAAAAATCACCAGTTGAATGCTGGTGTGCTGGCTCGAGTAGGAGGAGAGAGGAAATTTTTTTTCAAGCTATGACAATGAGTACCGTTCTAAAAATTCTAGCAAATAGAAAACTCTCTAATAAAACTTAAATATTACAAGTTTAAGCCATGATTAATTATATTTAGAAATTAGTTTAGTAAGAAAAACAATACACAAAAGTGTTTACTCAGACATTTGTTTAAAAAAGACAGTTGCAGCAGCATCAGATTTGAAGGACCTCGCACACTAAATTGGGAAAAAAATTTGATGTTTATTCTAACAGTCAGAAAAAGGGCTGTGTAATTCTTTTACCTGTCTGTGAGTGTTACATAAAATTTCTAATGATATCGACTGGAATTTGTTTTGTGTATATTTATACACACAAACTATTTAACATTATTTACCACAAGAATATATTATTACATAATAAATGTCCAATTACAATGCCATTCTTCGACTTGGTGGAAGCATAATTTTTTCTGCATTGCGTACATGTAGTGCATGTTGTATGCAAAAGTAATAAAATATCAAATAATTTTTTAAGAAATTATATATTTGAATTTTTTTTGCAAACTGATAATCATCCAACATTTATTTGTAATTGGAATGGGAAATTCTGTGGGGGGAAATCAGTTTTAACATTATTGTCAGTCTCAAATCAAACGCTTTAGGCCTATCCAAATTCTGGTGCGACTATAAAATTCCAGTAAGATCTTGACTTAAAAATTTTTACGAGACAATTTGTGAACATTCATTATTTTGCATCACTGACTGCAATACGTTATCAGTGCACATTACAAACACCCTTTGTTTTCGTTGTGTATTTGAGGAGTACGGGCAGGGATTTCAGAGTGGCTCTCCTAATAATAAAAGTATTTTAGAGTGCGTGTTATTTTGACAAGCAGATGTAATTTTTTTTTTTTAGAATTTTCGTAGGTACACAATTTTGTGTTATAAATAACCAAATTCATTGGTCTAAATACTAAACGAGACATTTTTAGTAATGTTTCAAAATGTGTGCTTTGCTAATAAATTTTTCAGTTTGCAAGTTGAGATAGAAGAGTGTGGGAAGAAGTTTCTCTCATCAATAACACCATGCTTGGATGATGTCGAGAAAGAGAGCAAACAGGTCGTACAGAACATAAGCAAGGCTGTGACTGACTTCCTCTGTTCAGACAATGTTCTTCCTGAAATTACTCGTGAGTACTTCTCATTTAGCAAACATTTAAACTCAGCTTTTGGAAGTGGTTTGTATGTTTAAAATGCTTGTGAAATCATAATAGAACAAAAGTTATATAATTCTGAAGGAAGAAATGTTTGTAACTTTTCTCTACTTCCCTCTTTTTTTTCCCCCATTTATTGTTGTTTTGTTGGTAATGCAACATTTTAAGGAACACAAATTTATTGTTCCCCTTGTATTACCATTTGTGCAGACTGAATGAGCAAAAGGTAACACCTAAGAGTAAACAACGGAACCAGCGTGGCATTAACACAAATTCAATATAAAATTCCAAACCTTCTTTCGTGTGCTCTTTTACAACATGAAAAAATAAGCCATTAAATTTAGTGAATTCCCACCCTCTTAAACATAGGCATATAATTTGTCTTATTTTGGATTTTCTCATCATTTACCTGACCATAGTTATGTACATAACTATGCTAATGTAATTTTTGTTATATACTGTTCACGGTAAAGTGAGTAATTTTGAGGCCCTAGTTACTTTTTGCTTTCAGCCATATTTTATCATTTAACCAACTTTTAAAATAAATATTGCCAATTGAGTAATAATCACAGTGTGTGTATTCCACTGCACTTAGAAGTTAATGTCTTAAGGTTAAAATAAAATATATTTATTGACTATTATTCCACGAGAGGACTTTCAAAAGTGCTCTCTTTACCGCGAGTAACCTGTATCACTATACTTATCACACATTTTCATCTAAGAATAAGGGGTTTTTTTTTTTTTTTGCAATTAAAAAATGTTTCAAATTGTAAATATATTGGAATCTTATTTATGAACAATAGTTTTCAGATACATTTTTGCAGTTTGTCTCTGCTAAGTATATAACTCAAATTCATCTAAGAATATTCATTCAATGGGTTTTACATAACCATTCACTTTTTAAGCTCAGAATTACCGTATTTTATTTCATATAAGTCTCCTGCACTTATAGGTTGCACCCTTATTTTCAAGGGGTGCAAAAAAAATTATATTTATGATGATAGGTTGCGCTCATCTTTGTGGTTGTACATCCTATGCACTTGACCTTGGCAAAGATCGTATGGCAGCTGTGTCCTTGCAAGCAAGCTGTGTTGTCAAGCGTAGCTACAGGCCTACAGCGCAGTCACAGTGCGCCGCAAGTTCATTGGACATAGTTAATTTGGAATATACAGAAATACAGCTCCAGACACAGCCTTGACTGCCTGAGTTTATATATTTATTGCAAAAAAAAACAACTCATAAACATTAAATTTAATTTCAAGTGATATTTTCACGCAAAAATTTTATCACGGTTTCTTTTTATATACCTAAAGTATTTCTAGCAATGCGTTAAAAGCAAAACCCTGTTTATCTGTGAAAGTTTTAAATAAACTTGCAAAATACAGAAAGGCATTTGAATAATTTTGTTATGTAATTCCCTTTGCAATCCTTAACAGAAAAATAAATTTTAAAACTATTGAATGACATAAAAGGAATTGATTCTTGCAATACGATAACTGACATATTATTCTCGAAAGCTTCCTGTGGAATGTACAGAGATAGCAGCATATTAGCGTCGGTTCTTGGGTACCAAATGTTAGCCTTGACTTACGGGTCTTTCTCTTAAATCGTCTTTGCGCCGCACCTAGTGTTGTTTTGATGTTGTGAGAGTGAAGAAGTGCGACAGAGTTTCGTGATGGAAAAGCAAAGTACCTACACCTCAGGTTTCAAACTGAAAGTGAGTTTGTTAGCCTACGAGTATGGAAATGGAGCCGCGGGCCGTGAATTTGGAGTAAATGAAAAGTTAGTGCGGGGCTGGAGGAAGCAGAAAACTGAACTTAGCAATACAAACGTGAAGAGAAAAACATTTCAGGGCGCTAAGCAAGGCAAGTTCCCGGAAATTGATGCAGGTGTGATTGAATATGTACACGACACGGAATAATGGTGTGCGATTTCCTACAACATGCTGCAAGTAAAGGTCGGCAAATCGCACGAGAGAAGAAAATCGATAACAGTCGCTTCAAAGCTTCTATTGGTTGGGTTGTGTGTTTTATGAGACACAGTAATTTGTCAATGCGAAGGAGAACATCAGTTTGTCAGAAGCTACCTGCTGATTATTCTGACAAGGTATTAAACGTCTACAAGTTTGTGATTGAGAATAGGAAAACCACAGCATATTTGTTGTCACAAATCGGCAACGCTGACCAAATGCCAGTTTTTTTTATATGCCAAGGAATTCCACAATAGCTGAAAAAGGATCCTCAAGTGTAATGGTGAAAACAACCTGCAACTAAAAATTATGGTGTGCAGTGATGTTCACAATAACAGCAGATGGGACGAAATTGCCACCATATGTAATTTTCAAGTGAAAAATGCTGCCAAAAGGAAAGTTCCCACGTGGTGTACATGTGTATGTGCAAGATAAAGGCTGGATGGACGAAACTCTAATGAAGGACTGGGTAAAGTGCGTGTGGAATAACCGGCCTGGAGCATTACTTAAACAACCAGCTTTGTTGGTTTTGAACAGTTTCCGAGGGCATCTTGTGGAGCCCGTCAAGAAACTGTTAAATGACGGAAAAACTGAGATGGTTGTTATTCCACGTGGCCTTACGTTGATTCTGCAGTCATTGGATGTGTGCATCAATAAGTCTTCTAAAGACAATCTGCGCCGTTCGTAAGGTGAATGGATTGCCAGTGTGGACAGGGAGTATACTCCAACAGGAAGAGTGAAACGGCAGTCGCCAGAACAAATATGCGAGTGGGTTGCAATAAGAGTTGGTCCCTCATCTCTGATGAACTCATTGCTAAAAGTTTTAAGTAGACAGGAATATCAAATTTGCTTGATGGAATAGAAGACGATAACAGGTGGCAAATTGATGGCAATGTTTCAACAAGCAGCAGCCATGGTGGAAGTGGCCATTCTGATTCTTCTGACGACGACTTGTAACTATGGCAAGTTTGACTATCCTTCATAGCAATATTGTTTTTAAATGTAGTTCAAACAGTTTGGCCATGTAATGCATATTCATACAAGCAAATTTTTTTTTTGCAGGTCTGGAAGGGTTGTACCCAGGTGTAATATATTATGACAGCGGCAAACACAATTTTTTCTGTAAATAGTTAAAGAACTAATTATTCAGTAATATTTTTTTAATGTATTGTTTAGTTCGTAAATGAAGTTAACCTTGGTTGAAATTGTTTTTTTTTTCCAGCACCTTAATCATTTTTCTCACTTATAAATCGTACCCCTAGTTTTCAATTAAATTTTTTTAATAAAATGTGCAACTTATATGCGATAAAATGTGATATTAATTTACTGTCCTCTCTGGCTTCTGAATTTTCTAAATAGGTGTACGAATGAACCAACGTTTACTTATTAATTTAATTTTAATAGTAGGTTGTGGCGACATAAATGGCCAAAATGTGCACTGTTCATGTTCAGCTCTCCTTGCTCACATTGTGCAGGCTTGATTAAATAATAATTACTACCTGTTAAAGTTCACAACGATAGGCCTCTAATCAGTAATATTGTAGCTACACATGCCATAGGATGTTTTACTGTGCTCTGTGTAACATGTTAGAACAGTGTTATTTAGGCAATGTCAGCTGACCGCGTAAATTGTTGATGCACCGCAAATGACAGTGGCTGGACATCTGCTGTAACCTGTTGGTCATGACCACATTATGTGTGACAAGTGGATCATATACAATAATCGCAAGGAAACTGGAAGTGGTGGAACCCTAAAAACTTTCAAAATCAAGGTTTTGCTGTCTGTGTGCTGTCAGTTAAAAGTCCTTTCAACCTGGTAAAAGCATTACCATTATGTTGTATTGTGCCAAAATTGACAACATGCACAGGGATTTCTGTAAAAAGCAGCTGTTGGTAAAAAAACGAATGTCCTCCGGTCTTGGCAGATAACACCATGCCTCATGAGGCAAAAATAACAAACAGAAATGAGAGACGTGCTGCATGAAATAATCCTGCACCGCTCATGTTCCTTGTAACTGGCACCTTCAGAATACCAAGCGTTTATGCATTGCAGTCACTTCCTAGAGTAGTGCAGAAAGTACCATCCAGGACTTCCTCGCCTCATGGCAGCTGCATTTCTTCAGGGAAGGAATTACTAGTCTTGTGAATATTTGCAGAGATGTGTCACTGCAGATGCAGATTTATTTACTTTGTTACAAATCTCAGTACTTTTCTTAGTTATGAAGCAGATATATATTTTCCTAACAACTGGGTACTTTAAGTTTCCCGGAAAAAGGAAAATAATACCAAAGAGATTTTCCCCCTTTCCCCTTTCCTCCTTTTAAAATATTAAGCTTGTCGTAGCACTGACTGCCTTTCATACAACAACTTGAACTGTGGGTCCAGTTCACGGTGGTATCTATAGCAGAAATGTAGATACCAGTCCATGCTTAAAAGTTTGTAAAAAAAAATATACAAACAGATAAGCAGACTTTAAAAATAATTTTCAATGGCTTTCACTATTCTGATGAACAATTTTTAGTAATGAAATGGGTAATTGTTTTCTAACACAGTTTTGGAAATTTATTGCAAACTGTTTTCATGCCAACCAATCCTTCATGTGCTTACGAAATACATACAAACTTACAAACAATATTTTTGAACTTTTAACCTTGTAATAAGAAACTAAAATGTTAGTAGTAAAATATATTGTTTTTTTTAAATAACACATTATCTTATATGCAAGTATTTGGTATTAATTTAGTATATAAAAATTATTATAAGATTTTAAACAAACTAAATTTGTATATATTTAGAAGAGAGTCTCAAAATCAATTACGTACTTCTGATTGATAAACATAATTTTGACACGTTTGTTGACAGGAGTGTTTTCTGGCTGGGAGTGTCTGTACAAGAACTCTGCAACCTTTGAGAATTGCTTGTCACATCTCAGCTTGTTTGAGCTCCTAGAGGATGTAAAAATGGTGAGAATTTTGCCAGACTTCACAGCAAGCAAGGAGAAATGCAGGTATGTTCTTAAAATGAATAGCATCTGTTGGATAATGTTAACAGAAAAAAAATGTAATATTATTTAATTACGGTAAAAATTTATTGCATCAGAAATGAGAATGTAGGCAATTGTGAGAACTGTGGTGGTTCTAGCTAGGACTTGCAATTGCTCATTCTATTTGAGTTGCCCATTCACAAATAAATAAATTAATAAATAAGAAAATTATGTTTGTAGCTCTATTAGGCAGAGTTTCTCACTTGCTATCAAGGGAAATATATGCTAAGATTCAAAAACTGTTTAAAGCCCTTCAAAATGTTCTAATAAAGATGTACACAGCTGCAAAATAGGCCAAGTTGCCATTGAAACACGGCCACAAGAAAATGTTACAGGCGTAAAATGGCTATCTTTTACATTGTTGTACCCAAGGTCTACTTAAAAAAAAAAGTAAATATTTGAAAGCTGTTACTGTAAGAGTTTAGAGTGACAATACCGGAGGAATTATTTGTTTTTATTAACACACTGCCGCAGTGAAACATGTGAGAAAAACTACGAGATTGTTTGTTTGTAAACACAATGTGTAAGATCAGTAATTTGTGGTAGTGACATTTGAGCTTTAATTTAATGGTATGATATAAATTATTTTGTTGGTGGCAGTTTAAAATGATTGACACAACTGTTGAAAAAGTAAAATTGAATGTAGGAAGTGAAGAATCCCCAATGATGCAAGTGTTTTAGCTACCAACGCAGAAAATGTTGCGAGCACTGTCAGTTCCAGGAAACAAAAGCAGCTGGCTCAGTGGAAAAGGAATGTTGAAAAGAAACTGAGGTAAGTACAGCATTATGAAGTATTTATTTTATGTCTAATAAACTACCCAAGCACATTTGAGTAACTACAGGTCTGCCACCAAGATCAGTTTCAAAATCCTGTTAGTAGCACTAAAAAATCCTGTAAAATTTAAAACTTAAGTTTGTCATTTTCAGAAACATTCGCAAGTTATTCAAATTACGAAACTTAAAAAAATAGTAAAAGTGAAAAAAAATGTTAGTAAAATAATAAGTTTATCTTACCTTACAAAATGTGGATAAGTTTCAGCTATGCTTATATTTTTTCACAAACAGTATTCATTTCTACAAACTTTTTAGTAATTTACTCATTTAGTAGGCCTAAATTAAAACAAACAGAACATTATTTACATGTCACACATCCTGAAAGATTTATTCGTTCGCTAAAAAAAATACATACAAAATTATTTGCATGTTAGTTATTTACGTTTAAGAAAAATGTTCTCAGTATCGCAACACAACTATTTCTTCAGACTTCGTGCCTGTTTACACAACTCATCAGTTTGCCTGTATCTCCATATACTTTCGCATTCTACAGTCCAGTAGGGCATTCAACATTGATGATTCCATTGATGACCTGTGGGCAGTTTTCTTGAGGCTGCTGAATACTCACAGCAGCATTGCTGCGAGGAAGAATTAGCATTGTCTTTGCTAGTTTCATGAGCACTGGAAACACAGGCTGATCATTCTGCTTGTGTTCAAACACACTGTGCCAATATGCATCAATATTCTGTTTTTGTAGTGGAACTTCAGGTTCCCACAGGGATTATGAAATAAATTTATCATTAAGTTTGTCTTTGACATCAGTACTAATGACATTTGGAAATCTGTTGTCAAGTCTTTCAACCTTCTGTCAGTCCCGTAATGATTTCTTGGAAGTATAAAAAATAGTAACATCCTTTAAAACATCATCATCAAGAGGCAGAAGGTGATAAAGCTCTTTAGTTTCTGTCTGAAAGAACTTCCTGATGTTCCCAAAAAAATATTTTTTCTGTTCTGAGGTAAAATTACAGGTCTCCAGCAAATCTCGTGTTTTATGACCATGAAGATACCATGATCTTGTTGCATGACACTTCCTTCACATTATAATTGTCGACTCCGCATCATCACATGCACATTACGTGCCCCCGAGGGAGTCGAACCCTGACTGGTCGCCTCCAAGGCCAGCACCCACGTAATGCTAGGAAGTTATATCATCGCCCCCGCCACTTGTAAACCCGCTGAGAAGTAGCCACAGGCAAGCAAGAGTTTGTCCCTAAGCAAGCGGCGGATACCGTCCGCAATCACGCTAAACCTCCCTGCCGCCACCCCGCCAATAGATTGCAGCAGCGGTGCCGCCCGGCCTGAACCCGAAGGGGTGGCAGCCGAATATTACTGAAACGAACGAGGCATGCAGGAACCCTGCAGCCAAGGAGAATATAACACAGTGCGCCCGACAGAAACGCCAGTTGTACACTAGCTCGTTTTAGCACCAGTCATGCTAAGGCTCTATACTACACAGCCACACTCCTACCAGTCTCCTTCCAGCCGACGACGCCTTCTCTACCAGTGCAGATGAAGAGTCGTCGCTACCACCCTCCCCCCCGACACTTGCTGTCAAGAGTCACCACACCCGACACATAGACCACACGTGGTGCCTCAGGTCCCTTCAGGACTACAGCCACAATTAGGGTTGTTTCACTACTACTTAATTGTCAGCACTTATCCGCTCTTCAAGCCAGGTTCCTCAGGCCGAAAGGCTCCTTCACCTGTCTTGCTCTTTTACAACGTCCATTGAACACCTAGTGTGTGCAGAGGTAGGAGGTAGTACGGGTAACCGTGTTTCTATTCTCAAGGGAATAAAACATGTAGTCTAGCTAACTTTTATCTTTCCTTGCTCTGTAGTGAACGTGTGCATTTTCCCCTACCTGGTAAGCGTCACCCTCAAAGGGCGCGGCAGAGGAACACGAATTGGCAACAGTTTCTGACATAGAGTAGTACTGCGGGCAGCCTCTAATCAGGACTGCACGTACATCACACACAGAACAAATTTGATGGCCACCCATACTGTGGACTTGGTATGTAAAGGTACCCGGTGCGAGGCAACTCTACAGGCTGAACAATAGCACCTTTCCTGTCCATGACGTTCACTCACCGACAAGGGAGCAGGAGGAATGCTCGGAGGACAGCTGCTATCCTTGCATCTTGCCACCCCCTAAGTAAACAACCTACACCAGCCGTCAGCTACAAATCTCCATGGGAGAAAGCACAAGCCGCCCGACAATTAGTGGAGTCTCACTCCACTACCCTCCCCGCCAACCTCTTTGGCGCTGCTCACCCTGCCATCGAACTATGCTGCCAGGGGTACACTCTTCCCTTGGGAGTGGTCCCATTTGACCCAGAGGACACCAGCGAGTCGCCAGCACCAGCCGACCACGTGCCAGCTAGTCAGCCGGCAGTCCGGTCACCTGCAGGCGTCAGCCAAGTCAGCCTACCCAGCCGCCCGCTCGATCGGAGCCGAAGTCATCAAGCCAGGGCCATCGACTGCCGAAATGAAGCAACACCATTGGTAAGCAAACCAGTGTGTCTCATGCCCGGAGGCATCACCTTGCTCTCACAGCTTTTGTACCAAGTAAGCGCAAGACGCGTCCTAGATTATATAAGGGACCAGTGTGAGTCCAACGGGTCATATTACAGACACTTCCGCAGAAGAGTCCGCCCCCAACCAGTGCAACTGACCTGGCGCAGAACTAAAAACACCCCACTCTTGATGTGACGTCCCTCTCCCTACGCTGTCACGCATCAATCTGGTTGGTTGTTTTCAAACTTGTCATCTACTTTTGCAATGCCACATTCCTGAATGATTGAAAATTTGACATAACTGGCAATTAATTGCCTGAGTAGCACACACATTTCTTGATATGTGAGGTTTCTTTTGCTGGAACATGATGTTAAATTTCAAAAACCTTGGGAGCACTGCTTTTAGAAACAGGAAGTAAAGTTTTGTAAAATATGAGTGAAGAGTACTGACATTACGTTGAACAGATTCCATTTGACTTTCTTTCCTGAAAAGATGGTCAAAATATTCTACAAGTGCAGGCCACTGTTCTAGTAAGTGTTCCACACACTGCAAAAGTGCCAACCATCTCGTAAAGCAAGGTCGAATAATGTTGTGACACTCTACATCCATTGATTCCTGAATATTCTTAAATTTATTGTTTCTTTTTCCTGAGGTCATGAAGTATTCATAAACATCCTTAGATAACTGTTCACACACATCTGGCAGTTCACTGCATGCATGAGATGCAGCTAAATGAGCCACATGGCACGTGCAGTTTAAGAACCACACATTTTCTTGTTGGTGTTTCACTCTAGATAGCACTGAATTGAATTCACCAACCATTGATTTTGCTCCATCAGACGACATGCTTACACAGTTATCCCATTGAATACCATCTTCTTCAAAGGCTGAATTCACCAAAGCAAAGAGATTTTCTCCACTTGCAGAACCACTCAATGACATCACTCTGTAGAAATGAGTTTCGGCCATCTCAGATGAAAAGAACATGCTAACACAACAACCTGCCTAGTGGTTGTAATATCAGTTGATTCGTCGATTAAAAGTGTGAAAAATTGTGTTTTCATAGCATAGGAAAAACAACCTGCAGCTGATGTTCCCAGAGCCTGAACAATTATCTTGACTCATTTTGGTACAAGAATAGTGAAATTTCCTTGCAATTTGACCATCTATAAACAAATGCGGAACAAGTTTAGTGAAATTATTACCTAGTTTCACTGACAAATTATTTTTGCAAACAAAGTTTGCCCATAAGAGCTCCGCATCAACTATTTTATTGTCTGACTTGATGAAACTGGACAAAGAACCACTATTATCAGCAATAAGCTGATTTCTCGCGTGAACTTGCATACTTTTGTGCTAGCGCAAGTCTTTCAGACTGCCCTTTATCACGTTGAATTCGGAGCTGCAGACTTAACAAATGGTTGAAAATTCTGTAACACCATGTTTAAGCCATTTTAATTCTTGTTCCCACTCTTTGCTTTATCGCTGTTTGTACAAGAATCTGTCCGGCGAAGCCTTTCATTTTTTACCATTACAAAAGTAAATGGCAAAATATATAACTTAACCCAACCCAATTGATGCAATGAAGTAAACAAACCTAGAATAAACCTGTGTCATAGATGTGTGTTACGGTAATAGTGTGGTAGTTCTGGTAGAATCTGTGAAAACATAATGTGGTGTCACTAAGGTTTAGTCTACTCAGGTTGGGAAGCTCAATGCTTTTAGTTTCGCAACTAAAATTTTTCGCCACTAGGTAAGCAGGTAAGTGCTAGTGTCACATGTGTACCAGATTTTCTCTATTTTCTACGTTAAAAAACAAAATAATTGCAATTATCATAAATAAAATAACTATGTAACTAAGTAAAATCATTGTCTTTTATTATTCACGTAGCTTACAATTTTAATTAAAAGTGACCTCTTTGAAACACTGCACACCTAGAGGCAGAAATTTTCCCTATGCCAAACTCTCTTATATGAAAACTCGTTTTGTTTTTAACCTGAATGGAATTAACCTTAGCACTGCTGCTAACTACTCTATACTGTATATTGATTCGGCACACGATCTTTGTATTGATACTCTTCGACACTCTTCTAAACACAGAGAAACAATGCTTTTTAGAGCCATATCTATGGCCTGGAATGTGACGTAGTTGTTTTAATTCACATAATGGCAATGTTCGTGGAATGTAAACATTTAATTTAGTTTTCAATGCACGTCGGTGAAACATAAAATATTGCATCCACAGTTGTAAATATCTGTGAATTTCAGTGTTTTCCAACCTTTACATATCCGTAAAAATGGATTAAACCCGCAAAAACGGTAGGCCTGGAACCACTCAAAAACCTCAAAATCTGCATTCTATTTCCACTCACCTTGCTAACAATTAATTTTTACTCTTCTGTCTTTCCTAAGTTAAAGTATTGTGCCTTATTAATGATTTTAATTATTTAAAATAGGGATAGTGTAATTCATTTTTCATTTTAAGGAAGTAATGCCTAAAAAAATTTTTACGTAGTTTTACCACTATAAGGTAGACTCACATTTAAGATTGCCCGTCTCGAATAATGTTGGAGGTCGTATGAGACAAACTAAAAAGGTCAAATTGTTGGAAAAATAGTTTTATTTTAAGTAACTTTAGAGCTTACAGAATCGTGGTTACCATTATTTAAAAATGCATCTTAACACCAGACTAAAGCTCAACTTGTACCTTCTGTTCTAGGTACCAGCCGAAGGACTTTCCTAATCTACCCAACTGCAAACATTCTCCTGGAACACTACAATATAATGAGCTGATGATGCAGGATATCAAACACATTCATCAGAAATTTTATGAACAAAAAAATTGCGAGTGGCAAAATAATTACATTTTGCTGCACATCTCAGTATCCTCTCCTGCTGTACCACCCACACTAAACTATGATGCAGAAAGGTGACAGGTTATTAAACGTGAGCTTCCAAGAGAGGACATTGTAACCAATATTAGTGTGTGCCGGTCAGCCTTTTTGGGAATTCTCCAGGTAAAGATAATGAGAGTAAACAGGCTATGTCAGCATTTTTTGCAGCATGATACGCCATTGATATCAACACAAGTAGTGGTGATAGGCGATCTAAACTATATGAAGTGAGGAAATATGCAGTTATGAAACACATTAGAGAATTTAAGCTTATCATTGAGATTCATTACTCCAGGGGGAAAACAGCAATATTTTAGCAGCATGCTAAGTGTAAGGAAAATATGGGACATGGTCTGTGAGGCACATTCTGATTTGAAGGCCACATATGAATACTATCAAACAATATTTTGTGAGAATTTTAATATTGGATTTTGAGCATCCTATGTTGACACATGCTCTACATGCTTGGTTCTTGAAAGTAGGATTGCTTCAGAAATTGGACAAGCGGAGAATAAACTTTAGAGCATCAGCTTAGAGCTCACAAAATTTGAAGTAAGGCCTTCTATGAAAAGTTGAGGGAATGCAGCAACTACGTAATTATGCTAAATGATGACTGCTAGAAAAATTAGTGCTACAGAATGTTCCAGACACAGCTGCTTATTAAGGCAGATGTACTTGTACCACTATCATTGACCAGTTCTTCAATAAGCACTCAGATCACAGAAAACATTGTCGTACTTTTAGTTGAAGAATGAGTTCACCAAAGCATCCAACAAAATTGTGTCTGCCGTACATCACCAGCTAGCCCATGCATATTTAGAAAGTACAGTCAAGCCCCGATGTAATGAACATGTAGGTAATGAAAACAGCGATCTAAAGTAAAGGTTTTCAGGAATTGTCAAAAAAATCCTAAAAATTTATGAAAAGAATACAATATCCTTGCTAAAATGGAATAAATTGCAATGAAAACATAATAAAAAATACATTCACTGGCCATGGTAATAAAATGTAGGTAGCCTTAAACCATATACTCAAACACACAAAAAAAAAAGTTAAAATTTGTTTAAAACTAGGGTGGCTGTGATTTGAGTTGACCGTGTGCATGCCTAGTGATTTGGACTTTGCACGACACATGATGTTATGAACGGTTCCTTTGTTCTTTACCCCTGCCTCCCCGCCCCGGCCATCAAACCCTGACGCCTAGCTGCCATTCAACCACGCGTGCATAACAACAGTGGTAGCCAATAACAGTGCAAGTTACAGGTCTTGCCCCCTTCCCACCCATGACCACCTTTTATCTTGTGACCATGCCATTGCCATGTCTTTGTATGCAGTGTTTGATACGTTTTTCAATAGTGCTGTTATAACTTTGATTTATGGCTTTTCTTCTTGGATTTTGATTACAGATTGTGACTGGAATTGACTGCATTACCTTTTAACGATCTGATTACGCTATTTTATAATGGAATACAATTTTATTTACGGTTTTGGATACAACATATTACGTCAATAATAATAGCACGCAAGCAGCACTCGTTTCTGCTGCAACCCACCTCGCTTCACTGTCGCACAGTCACAGTTGCTCTTGAAAAGTAGGTCATATCCTTTGCACCAGCTGTGTGCATGCCTGTCAGTTGACTACGTGTGCCACTACGGGCCGTCAGTGCGTTGGACAAATGAAGACATGATTGCAGTGCAGCATACAAACAATTGTTTGTTTATTTATTTATTTCATTTTAGTAAGAAAGTTGGCCTTCACACTAGCTAAAAATGTATGCTGGCAAAAAACATATCCATAGTACGAGCCACAATGTTTTCATTTTTGTGACAGTAATAGGGGTCCACGGCCTTGTGGGATGTATATTTCTATCTAAAAGACTTCTGTTTATTGAAATTAATTTGTGTTTCGTTAATAAATCATCTAATTTTTGTACAAAAAGGCTTTCGAAAATGGATTTCACACTTGTTAAAAGTTATACGGCGCACAATGTTTAAACTCTATTTTTGTTAACTACAGATAATTTATAATCTTGTGGGGTATCATTTCATTTGCAGAAAATCTGCCTATTACTTTAGTATTTAATTGAAATAAAAGTGTTATTTTGCACCATCAAAAACAAAACACTGTCTTAACTTGAAAAAAAAAAATATATATATATATATATATATATACACACATGTTTATTACAACTTATTGGTGTTGATTGAATTTAACGAAACAAGCGAAACAGAGAAAAGATTTTCAGTACCGGTAACTATGACATTTTGTTCAATTGGGTGGATGTAGTAGTCAGAATAAAAATATGACACCTGTTTTAATGATGGTGCATTGGTTCTTGTGTGAGGCTCCAGGACACATCCAAAAAATTGAAATGTGGTTCCTGATCGTTGGTTATTCTGTCATTCCCCCAGACAGAGTCTTCGGTTGCATGGAGATTTAATTCAGGAAACTAAGTGTGGTTGAAAACCCAACTGTCTACATCAGCATCACGAAAACATGAGAAGGTAGTTCCTTTTGGGGTGGACAATTGTGAAGTAAGAAACTGGAAGCAACTTGCCAGCAATGTTATCATTGGCATTTCCAATTTCAAAAATCTAAAAATATCATCATCAGCTAAACTGCAAACAAGAAGTCATGCGTTGTGCAAGGGAAGCCATTGCAGCAATTCTACAACTTCGAATGCAGATGAGGTCATCTTAAAGCAAACCAAACTTTATCAAGAGGCTCCTAGAACTGTACTTTGGGGAAGTATGGCCGCACCAAAAGTTAAATTCCTTTAACGAGATGTGTTCCAGCAGCAAGAAATCTTGCAGTCGGACACAACACCAAATGGTGAAAATGATGCAGAAGAGCTTGATTTTAAACTTATGGTTGAAGTTGATGCAGAAAACATTACTGGGAGCTGCTACTTTTGTAACCAGTTTCATTCTTTTCCTAAGATTTGTTCCTAAAAATTAATCTTCAGGGATGTATTTTTAATGTTGATTTTAAGATTATTTTCGTGTAACCAGTGTGTATTAATTTTTTTTGCCAAGTATTTAATTCTGAATTTTATGTTAAAAAGAACTGGTTAAAAATGAATGGTTTCATTTTTTGTACAGCTAGACTGTTTGAGTCCTTTGTATTCTAACTTTAAAATTGGACATATACTATATGCTCAAGACTGTGTCAGCGTTACAAAATATTAAACTCTGTTAAATTTTCTCTTATTTTTTCAATTATAAAACAAGAATTAAAATGTTGCTTGCAACTTTTCCACCGTACAACTGTCAGAAAACTAGAAGCAGCCAAATTTGTTTACATTTTAGATGCCCAGGCATTTGTGGAATGGGTTAACTTTATTGTTCATTTACAAAATGGGCTAACTGCAATTTTTAAATTAAAATATTAAGTTAACCTTTGACCACATATCTTAGAGCTTGAAGTAGTTAAATCATGAAATGTTTGCTTATTTTTTAAAACAAGATTTACAATTGTAGCTTAGCTGTGAGAGTATAAATAAGTTTTCCCTCATTTACCAACATTATGTTAACATGGACTAGGCCTACTTTGCAAACTGACGACTTATTTCAACGATAGGCATTTTAAATCATCTTTAACCCCCCCATATCCCAGTCCCACCAATTTCCTACCCTAGTCCCACTTACCCCACCACTCTCCTCTTCCCCCTCTGTACTCTAATCCATCACAATCTCCTACCCCTTGTCTCCAGTCCCACTATTCTTTTATCCATTTTCTCATTACCACCCCACTTCTCTTTTTCCCTTTCCTCCTAACCTTCTCTTCCCCTTTTCTCCCACTCCTCTCTTCGCCTATTCCACCACTTGACCACACTACTGGTGATTAGAAAAGGAAGAACAACCACTTAATCATTAATCACTGACCAAACCACATTCTAGCAGAGGAAGGGGAAAAATTATTTTTAATTTGTAGTAAAATAGCATAAATTAACTTTTTGAGAGAATTGTCGTTGTGTGAAGTCAATGTGTGCATAACAAACAAGATATTATTTTACTCCATCACAAATGCAGAAGTCTAGCTGTACATGTGTACCACACTACTGCCTTCATTAATCCAAGCTTCATCCTTGCCCCTCTCAACAAATGTTGGCTAACGCTACAAAATCTCCCATCCCACTACTTTCTGTAAGCCAATTTGCTGATATAAGCTCTACAAGTTAGTTGCGCTTTTCCTCTCTCTTACTCATCTTTTACTTAATAAAACTGGACCTTGTCAGTTGACCTTACAATTTTGTATGCTAATGAGTCAATGAACCATTGCATTTTATAAAAGGGTAACTAATGTTAATGCTCTAGAATATTAATCCATCATGATACAATGCTGCACCTTAAAAGTTGTTTAAACATTCTGGTGTTTTCGCAGTGCATGTATGGTTTTCTCTATTTAATCCATAAGTAGAGATTACATTACACATTCTCAAAAGTTGGTACAGATTTTTTAGAACATAATCTTAATAGAACACCCCTGCAGACAAAGAAGGAACTACTGGGGTTGCTACAAGAAACAATGTCAACATGCTTCAAAAATAAAGTTCTCATCAAGTGTAGCAGAGATTATTACTATGCCTGTCAGGTGATATAAGCAATGTGTAGACCTCAGGAAAGTCAGTGGTAGCTTGCATGAAAATGCAGATTAATTAAAAGCAAATGCCTTACACATACTAATCCTATTTCCAGCATCTATTTGTACAAAAATCTTCTAACTTTTCACATACGTTCATCCAACGCTGCTCTTTGTCATAATCATTTATGTGTTTTCTGTAGATGTCATTACCATTTGTTCCATCATTTGTTGCTACTTGCACACTGAGTAGTGACTTCATGGTCTATGCATCAATGATGATACTCAAATCTTGGACACACATGATACCAAACAAATTTTCTGCAGATAGTTTGTATATATTGTAAAATATTTGATATAGTAACAGATCATGTTTTACGGAAGAACTTCTACAGTATAATGCAGAGTAAGCATATCACTGAAAACACTATTGACACAGACAGGCTAGATCAGAGTGCTGTGCCATTGTTGTTGACACTTGTTTTGTAATTGTAATTTGGTATTTTTTTTTTTTTTTAATTTTGGGGATAATTTTAGTATCTCTGAGTTTTTGCAGCAATGTGTCCTAGTCTTGCCTGATTTATATATATTTCGTCTGAATTATAATATGAAGTGAAACACAGTTATCTAATCAACCTTCAGTTTGTATCGGTCATGTTGAGATTGTCATATTTCAAGAATGTGTCTTTTTCTTATTTAATGTGCTTAAAATTTTTGCTGTTTGTTATTAATTTACTGAAATTGCATGGCTGAAGTTTAATTTGTAAAATGTTTTTCTAAGATATTTGTTGGTTGTATTTGGTATGTCATTCCAGTCACTTCAATATATCGAAAGGTCGTGCAAAATGAACAGCCCAGTGGAGGCTGCGATCTATAAACAGTCGCATTTGCCATTCTCTCTTTTTTAATCTCAGAATTTTTCTTCAGCATGTAGACGCCTTATTCCTACAATATTTTATATTGCCCTGTAACGTTGGTACGCACCAGTTACAGCCGGCTATAAGTTGCTGACTTGCACTCGACTAGCTCAAGACGGAGTAACACGAGACTCTTTACAATGGACGCCAATTGAATATGAAATAAAGTCAAGTTCCGGAGTATTTGTTGTATACTTTTATTTATCATTGTAGTGACACAGTTCACATACGAAGTTTAGAGTGTGCAGAGTACGAACCGTTCACAGATAAATAGACACGTGCAGAATAGAGTCACAGTCGTTTACGAATTATTTCAGTTCTTAAAACTTGCCCGAAGAAATAACCAACGCAGCGACCTCCCACACCGGCGGAGAAATAATCTCGTAAGTTCAAGTTGGCCGATGTGGGGGTTAGCGTCACACCCGACACGGCCTAGGCGAGCAGACAACTGCTCGGTATCATCTGAACTGAGTGGCGACTGACTTCCAACTGACGGAATGGCGACAGGCTTCCAACTGACCTGTATTAACTGACTTGAAGGGCGACAGGCACACGTGTATTTGTCTTGCCTATCACCCCCCCTCCCCTGAGATAAGGGCCTAGCGTGGACTGCAGCGCACGCTCTTCCTTTGTTATTGAAACTGCGTCGTACAAACAAACTGTCGACGCAGTCTGAAAGTTTCTAAATAATGCTGACGCTTACTGAAAACTACNACAAACAAACTGTCGACGCAGTCTGAAAGTTTCTAAATAATGCTGACGCTTACTGAAAACTACGACGTTCGAAACGAAACAGCAAACATCCGCCCGATATACAAACTATCACGATAAAACGAACCACCGTGGCTTTTAATTTGAAACCCGATAAAAATATTATGAAACTTAGCAAAGCTAAAGAAAAATGAACGAAAATGAAATACGTGTCCTGAAAATTAAGAATACTGCATCATTACAGCCCTTCATCGTAAGATGATATAGTTTTTCCTCCGTTATGGCTATTCCAGCGGGGACCCATATGGCCTTTATGGCCTAACTGTGATGCCTTGCTGCCTTTGTGAGCTGAGCAATGCGCCCGTTTCTCGGGATGGCATTCTCGCCATGGCACAGGCACATTTTGTGTTTATCCCTCTGCAGCATCATATGTGCATGAAAGATCTTTGTTCTTCTTTTCCCCCTGGAAACTTGGCGACTATACTACATCACATGCGTGTCTGCATTTGTTTCTTCTCCAACCTAGAAGCCTAATTTTTTTGGTACAAAAATTTTTATATATCAAGTAAGTATGTAACCTTTCCTTTTTTTTTTTTNACCTAGAAGCCTAATTTTTTTGGTACAAAAATTTTTATATATCAAGTAAGTATGTAACCTTTCCTTTTTTTTTTTTTACAAATATTTTATATATCACGTAATTATGTAATTTCTAAGAAGGAAAAAAATTTCCTTTTTAAATTTCAGAAGGGTACTCTTAAATATTTTAATTTGCTATAAAGATGTAATATAAAAGTTTAAAAAAAAAAAAAATTTCATGAGGTAATGTTATCTTTAAGCCTTTCATAGCAGTACTCACAGTTTTACATGACGCTTGAAACAATAACTGTGTCACTAATCGTGACTGCTTTTATTATTCTCGTGTCATAAACATGATTGAAACACAGCTACAACAACTCTGAAAAACATTATACAACTTTTGACCAGAATTTGGCCACATCCAGAGCATTCTCCAAGGCTCGAAGCAAGTCGTCTTCTGTGCATGAAGCCGGACACAGTCGCCATTGAAACATGTGTCTGACAGTCTGGTCTTCTTTCTTCTTCAACAAACACCATTGTCACAACTGCTAATATATTAGCCAGAAAGCAATGAAGATAGTGATGCCTTTTGCAACAAGTTATTTATGTGAGAGAGGCTTTTCTGTATTGGCAGCTATGAAATCTAAGTATTGTTCTAAGTTGCAAGTTGCTAAAGAACTTAGGGTGGCCGTTCCTCATATTGCAAAACAATTTGATAAACTTTGTTCTCAAAAGCAGGGCCACACACAACACTGAACTTTTAGAAGTCTCATTGTCTTTACAATTTATTTCACTTGAAAAGTACTTAAATATTGTTTTATTCATGTGCATATGTATTGTATAGTCAATTTTAAAAAAAATTTCATTCATTTTATCTAAATGCAACAACATGTATATCAGATGAATGGTCAATTGTGAGATTCAAATGACTGATTTTGCTAAACACAATTTTTTTTTTTTGCTTCTTACTTAAATATTTTTTTTTTTAATATACGTTTGTACGTATTGTATGGTTATTACAAGTATTTTTAATAATTTTAAGTCAAAAAGAACTAAATTGTGTCTACAAAAACATAAAATGAATAAAATCTCACATTTATCATGCTTTTTATGTGTCAAATTTAGGTTTTAAAGAGGGAGGGGGGGGGCGAAATTATTTGCAATTGTCAAGGGGGGAATCGCTATAAAAAATTTGAGAACCATTGTACTAAGATAATAGATATTAGATAATATATATTTTTGTTCATAATTTTGTTCTTTTTTTTACTCTTGCCCACTCATTTATGCTAATGCTTCAATGTATATATAGACACACACACACACACACACAAGGGCTGATTCAGAAGTCATGACAACTATTGTTTATCTCCCGAAAATGACCCAACACAGGAAATGTACTATGTACAGGTGAAAGTGTACGACAAGTATGTTGTAAAGGTGACACCACATAGGGTATGGATGCAGGAATGTCCAGCAAGGGACAAAGACAAACATGGCCGCTTGAAATTACAGTTTAATTAATTTATTCTTGTACAACCTGTATACACTCATTTGAATGGGTACTTATTGTACATGTATGAGACGTTTAACGTCCTTCAAAGTAGTCTCCTACTGGGTTGTCCACGGTTCGTCAGTGTGTGCTACCCCACATCAAACAGCTGTTGCTGTGAGATGGGATACGGGTGCACCCGTCTGGCCATGAGCGCGTTCCCTGTCAGTTGTTGGATGACAGCAGTGCAAAATGGACATAACCAAAGTCGAACAGCGTACATACATCAAGATAGCCTACGTTGTGACTCCAATGCACGCAAATGTCATGCAGAGCTAAGGGAATCACTGATAATCATGCTGTACCCTATATCGTGCAGTGGTGAGGTGGGTAGAGGCCTTCAAACAGGGAAGACAGCCAACATCTGACCTACCTTGCAGTGGACGTGCTGTGTCAGCTGACTATGACGTACAAGTGACTGTGGTCGATCAGTGCCTAAAGGACGACATTCACTGGACTCTTATGGAATTAGCCCAGCATACATATATTCCTCTCTCGTCAGTGCACCGAATCCTACGGCGGGACTTATACGGAAGATTTGTGCCAAAGATTGCCACATCACTTAATTGAGATAGAGAAGGGGACCCGATGAGACATGTCATATCAATCTGGAATGCTTTCTCTATGAAGTTAATGGCATGCAATTGATGAAACATGGGCACGAGCAAACAAACCCAAATTGAAGCGACAAGCCAATGAATGGCATCACGGAGACACAAGGTATGACAAAACCTGCCACCCACAAAGCTGATGATCATTTTGGCATGTTTTACCAAAAGGACATTTATGGACTTAACCAATGATACAGCTGAAAATCGGGGCTCTTTTGTATGTTATGTCTGCTCGTAACCCCATTGTTCTTAACAAGTACTATTTTGTGAAGGTTGGACTAGAACAAAACATTCTCTTTCTTTATTTTCTCTATATTTGCCTGGAGAGCTTTTGTTTACAACCAAAGGAATTTGAATCGCAAAGTTACTTTGTATGCCATCTAGTTGCAGTGCGGATGAACACTTTCTGTTATTCCTGACCTTGTTGCAAGGTAGCATTACAGTGCTACTACATGCTTTAGCATTGAATGTAACAGGCAAATCACAAATCGATTCTGAAGTGGAAGGTATATGAATTTTATGAGGAATGGGTATAATCTTGTAATGTATATTCATATGCAGTGCTGACATGAACACCATGACAAGGATGTGATGTGGAAGTAATTTCATATTCACACCTGTAAATCATTGTGACACTGTTCTCATGCAGTGATGTTACGATCAAGTGATTCATTTTACTAGCAAAAAAATGCATGCATGCAAAGAAGACAAATAAGATTAAATCTAATGCAAATGGGATGAACGTAGTTTAAAAATAAATACATAATAAGTATTCACATCAAAGCTATGAAGAAATGGTATTAAGTTCATCTTACTATAGAATATGTTATTCAGTTGGTTGGTCTTATGTGCGAAACTGGCGTACATTTTAGAAAATCTCTCTTTGACAGCTTTTGAAAGGAATTTGCACTCTCTCATGAAATTTCTAAGACTTAAATATAAACATTGTTATAACAGTCCAAGTAAATGTCTTAGAGATTAAAAAAATTTAGACGATAAACAGAATTTAATAAAGCTGTGTATGAGCTGGGCCAAAACTTGGTAAAATTTGTACTATAAAGTAAAATGTGAGACTCCCTCATTTTGGAGCGATGATAGAGAGGCTGCTGTTCTTTGCCTAGATGCCTCATCATATTTCTAAGACCAGGACAGTACCCTAGTAAAAGAGCTTGGCCCAATGCCACCCCCAACCCTTCCTTCTCTCAGAAGTCACGTAGCTTAATGACAGGCAGCACACAACCAAATGCAATGTAAAAAAAAAAACTTGGTTAATGTTTTCAGCTCTATGTTATGTTATCCAAAATTTGCCAGCTGCTATTGCATAAATCATAATTACTCAGGCTTCTGAATACATAGTGAAAATGGTCGGTGCAATTAAAAATAGTTAGTAAAGCAAATTTGCTGTAAAATGTTTTCTTTAGGCAAATATTCTGGAAAGAATGATTCTGGAACAGTGATGCCAGTTAGGCCAACGTGGATGAAGGTGCACTGGCTCAGTATCCCTCTGAAGACTAGGGAAACAAAGTCTCTTTAACGAGGCCCTGCTGTCAAAGTCTGTATATCAATGACTTTACAAACCGAGGAAGGTGGAGGTGGTCGGAGAGTTCTTCTAGAGTGGGTCCTGACTGGGACGTACTCTGTATTAACAGTTCGAGTGGTGTTCAGATTCAGCTGCTTGATTACCAGCGCACCAATAGTTTGAGTGACACTGGGTAGTTGCCATTTAGGAGGTGTTGGAGGCAGATGTAAGTGTGGTCTTAGTACCGAGTACTACGTGTCTCGGGATGCAGGAGTGGCGGGTACCGAGTTCCAGGTGGTGGCTGGGACACACGCAACCTGTCACAAGATGGCTGCCTCCTCTCGTTCTCTGGCGTGAACCCTGGGGGCGTCAAGCCCTGGTTCACCAGAAAGCGTAGCTGGGTAGGTAATATCTTATCGTCCTTTTTTTGGCCCACTCGGTGGTGAGGCATTTAGAAAATAGCTTGTGGGCACACAGCTATGCACATCATACAGGATGACAAAACAAAAGAAGAGTCGTAGTGACCTAATGTGTGTGTTCTCAAGCCTCCACAGCCTGAGAGAAAGGTTCTCTCTCTCCTTGTCGCTGTGGCGCTAGACAGCAGCATGACCAGCCAGCACTAGACACCAAATACTAACAAGAGGTGGGAGAGGCCTTCATTGGGGCCTTGGTTCGATTCTCTATCGCTGAGATTGTGTATGCACCTGCAAGTAGTTAGGCAGATATGCACATAAAGGCAAAGTGAGTGAGGAAGGCGGAAAGCGAAATAGAAAGACCAGGTCAAAAATAGGTGATTGGTAGATATATGTTTTATTCTATCAGAAGGAATTTACAAGACATATATCTCTGGCCTGTGCCTGCTAACGTCTGATGGACAAGGGACTTAGTTTGCCAAGCTGTTTACCACAGGGCGGCAACGAGATGCAAACTGAAGTTCGGGGCGAGAGCGACCCCAGTACAAACTACACCCGGCGCGGACGAGGCACGTAGTCTGACACTCGTGACTTAGGAGAAGAGACTGCAACAAAAACTTCTGTCTGATGCGTAGAGAAACACAAGTTCAAACGGTTATGGCAGCAAAATAACTAGGTTCATGTAGACACTACTGAAGGCAAACGTTACGGCTAGCATGGTGAGATGGCGAGACCTGCAGCTAGAGAGATGATTCAAACTACTCGTGAACTGACCTGTCTGGAGGGCATGTAAGGGAGTAACTCCCCCCTCAAGAGACATGGCAAGTGAGGGGCGGTTGGAGCAGGCCACATGGAGAAGGAAACCACATCTGATGCACTGCGAGAGGGTGGGTCCACCCACTGGACTGGAGTGCGGCATCCTGTGGGTTGCCAGCCTCTCAGGCGACAAGGGGTTGACTATATTTGTAGATAGTAATGGTGCAGAGGCGAAAGAGTGGCAGCATTTGATGCTACGGTACACTATGGGGAGCACCAGAGGCTGAAGCTAGGGTATGTATCTAACAGCGCTCGTAAGCCACCCCTGTCCGTCAGCCGATGCCTCGGTTGCGACCTCTGTCTGTCCGTCCTGGAGTCGAGATGTTTCACATCTCGGGATCCTGAAGAAGGCATTGACGATATGCCACCTCATGCTCGCAGCCACGCTCTCAAAGGTATACCTCTGCGTGGAAGAGGTTACTTTGTAACCGTGTAAATAACTATATTACAGCTTGCAACAAATTTGCAGTGGAAGTCGTCAGACTTCAGATAGGTTGGAGTTCTGAACTCGGTTAGACTGCAACAAAAACTTCTGTCTGATGCGTAGAGAAATACAAGTTCAATGAGTTATGGCAGCAAAATAACTAGGTTCACGTAGATACTGCTGAAGGCAAGCATTACGGCTAGCATGGTGAGATGGCGAGACCTGCAGCTAGAGAGATGATTATAACTACTCGCGAACTGACCTGTCTGGAGGGCGTGCAAAGGAATAAATACCCTCGAGAGATATGTGGCGAGCGAGGGGTAGCTGGAGCAGGCTGCATGGAGGGAGAAACCTTCCCTGATGCGCGACAAGCGTGCACGTCCGGTGCCTGCTGGTCAGGGCAATACTGGCAAGGGGGTGGGTCCACCAACTGGACTGGAGTGCGGCGTTATGCGGGTTGCCGGCCTCTCATCCGGTAAGGGGTTGACTGCTTGTAGATAGGAATGGTACAGAGACGAAAGAGCGGCAGCGTTCAGCGTTACGGTACACTAGGAGGAGCACCAGAGGCTGGGACTAGAGTATGTATTTGACAGCGCTCGTGGCACATCATAAGGATGACGAATGAAGAATAGTATTTATTCTGGGTTGCCAGTTGTTTGGTGATACAATGATGCCTATTATACCTAATCTCAATATTTCAAAAAAATTTGTGGTGTAAAACAAATAGAAAAATTTATGTTTTGCTGTTAGATGACTGATAACTACTTTTTATGTCTGAATGCAACTTTGAATTACTTTTATCCAGAAATTTTTCCTGTTAAAACAGGTTTTAGAGTGTGCCCGATGTGACTTTCATTGAACACTTGAGCTATCATTACGTTCATACAAACTCAGCACTAAGTTGCAAGCCTTAAAACGATCTTATATTACACTCCAGATCATACTACCTGACTAGGCAAATGTCTCAAGTGTTTAAGTTCTTATCTCTCTCTAAATGCAGCTATCAATGATCCTTTTCCTATTCATTTTATTGTCACATATAAAACAAATAAGCATACAGATTAACTTGGCAAATACTTTAGGGAAAAATGTATTTATATGAAAATTATTTTGGGTGATTCCTTTTAAGACCTTAGAAATACTTTCAAAAGTTCTTAGCTTTTTTGGTTCCAAGTGAGCATAAGTCCTGCAGGTTTATTCTGTACCGCCAACACTAGTTTGCTGCATATGCAAACCATGTTTGCATCAATTTTTCTTTGAAAGTGATTCTGCGCCACTAACACTTCTGTGTGTTGATGCAAAAGTGAAACAAAAACTGAAGCAAATTAGTGTGAGTCTCAGAGGCCATGCAAAGTCAACAGATTGTTTGCGTTTCTTGTTGTAATGTTTTTATAATTCTTCTCCTTGGTTTCTAAATAAATGTAGCTTAATTCTGCAACTCGTAACATCGTTCAGATCATATTTATTTTATTGAAATGTATGTCAGCATTTCTTTCAAGTAATCTGAAAATATAATGGTGGCATCTATAACCTATATAGTTGGTAGTTGACAAAATGGGGATAACGTGTTCATACAAATGCAGATTTGTATTTAGTAGCAAAGCGTCAAAAATAGGACAGCAACCCATTCACAATTTCCAAGATGAGCTTTCGAATACTATTTCGGCCGCATTCCACTTGGTACTGACAGCAGAGGAAATTGCTGACAAGTGTTCCTTTACATTCTGATCGCACGAAGTAGATGCAGTCCCCAATACCACAGAAGCAATGTCATGGCAGAACAAACTGTGGGAATTAGTAAGATCCTATGCAAGAGCAAGTCGGAAGGCACTGACCACAGGGATTTGCTACGAGAGCATAATGGTACACCCATAGCAAACTTTACACCTCTCCAGCACAAATATTATTAAGCGGATGTATTAGAGCCAGAATGCCCATAAGCACAGCAATGATGCAACCTGTTATCCAGGAGGGGGTCTATAAAACCTTAAAAGCTAGGCAAGATAAGTTCAAGCAAGCCTATTATAGGTCAGCCCAGAAGAAAGAGGCTAAATTTCAGGAAGATGACAAGGTAGTCACCAAAACGGAAAATGAGAATAGTCTGGGAACCATTTGTTATCATGGCAAAACACAGTGAACCAAGGTCCTAATTGGTCAGGAAAGACAGCAGGGGACGGGTAATCAGATGCAATTCCAGTAATTTACGACCCTCTCATTTCAAAGGAACTAGCCAGACAAACAGTATACCAGAGCAAGAGGAAGCTGAAGTGGGACAATAAAATTCTACAATAACTTGCAGACAAGATAGTGGGGATAAACGACAAGGAAGACTTCAAGGGTTTTGAGGAAAGTGAAAATGTGCAGCATACTGATACATAAGACTTTAAAGGGTTAGCAGGGTGACAGACTAACTATGAATGTGGTGGCAGTGGGGAAAGTGTGTGTTTTAAGTGCATGCTGGTGCAGCACGCTCAACTGATACACAATGTATGTGCGACATCTGCTGGTCTGCTACTGTTCACCCCATAAAAAAGGGAAGCACTTTGAGACATACACGACTAACTATGCATGCACCACTTGCTATCCTTTGCTTCCCAGTTTTGCTGTACAGTTAAGTATTTATGTGTATTATAACAGTTTTGCTTTTGAAAAATAATCTTTCGAGATTTATATTGAAATGTACTGAACAATAAATATTATTTGTTCTCATGCTTAGATTCTCCAGGAATTTGCAAACTCGGTGGTAAAAATTTACCTCTAAAAGTGTTAGGTTTGCAAACCGGAATATTAATTTCTGGGTTTCAAAATGTTTACTTCTGTTAAGTGGAAAGAATAAACATATTATATTTTTATTTGCTAGTTTCCTAATCAATAATATAAAACATATATAAGAATTTTCTTGAAAAACTTATGGTTTGTAATTTTTTTATATAGTTCATAGTTTTCAACAAAATGCATCTGCAAACTCGATGCATATTCGTTTAGATAGCAGTAGTGATGTAGAAAAGGAGGTAGAAGTGATGTAACTATTTAGCATGGAATTGGCAAACCAACAATTGAACTTCTTACAAACTCTTTTAACAGAAAAAAAGGTGGTATTGTTGGTCCTTGTCTCAGTTTCAACCAGTCAACCCAATTTGTTACTGGAGAGTGATTTTTTCTCTTGTTATTGATCTAAAGTCTTAATTTTGACAAGGTTGACGAGTGACGTCTTTTGGAATAGAAACCTCGCTGACCCACTTTGCGAGAATATCCCAGTTGACACGTGCCACGAGGCAGGTGGTGGGCCGCAGTGCACGTGTCCTGCTGCGTAGGCCTCCCTGCCACCCCCCTTCACCCACCTAGGCCTCTCGCCTGCCCGTGAGATCTGTGGAGCGCAGAGGTTTCACGCAATATCACCAAATAATCATGTGTATTTCGCCGGAATTCAAAATATACGCACCACGGAAGAAATAGCTGACGCGCTGGATATTGGTGCCAAGAAAACCCCCCCTCCCCCCTTAGCTAACCACAGGACAATGTGGAAACGCACCAAAGAAGTAGCTGACGAGAGTAAACTAGGGGCGAGGTACTACCCCCCCCTCCCCAATCCCTTCAGGAACCAGGACACGTGTTTTGAAAGGCATTGTTCTGCGTTCTACCACCTCACCCCCTCCCCTTCCCACAAAGGCGACCCGTGCCGACAATTAAGGATGGACACTGGCAAGTATAAAAACCCCTTTTCGAGAGTAGTGGGAGATCAGTTCATTAGTACCGCACAGAGAGGTTAGATCAGAAGACCATCGAGCAGCCAGTTGAAGATCGCCGCGCAGAGAGATGTCAGCCGCGCCATTTTTGGCCGGGGACAAATGGGACCCTCGGCCACGTCAGTAGAACATCACCACAGTGAGACGGCAGCAACAGCGGGCCTTTGCCAAAGGCCGCCCATCGCCGGAGCTCACCCACCACAGCTGACAGCACCCGCAGCAAGAAATAAGTATTCAGTACCCCGTCAAGAGAAGCCCCCCTCTTTNGCAGTCAATCCGAGTAACCAAATTATTAGAGTACCACACCTCTCAAGTGTTGATGTTGTTTATTTGTGAATATATCCGAGACAATATATTCGTCCTTCAAATTGAAACAGCCAAAGTCTACATTATTACAAACCCCTTAACCTTCAGGCATCATATAGTCTATGCCACTAAGCATTAACAAAAGACGCTACGTATATTTTGGATGTGTTATTTGGCTTCCCAACTGTGGGGCGTACACAGCCTAAATAGCGTGAAGGTACAAGCCACCATAAGGAAATTTTTGAAAATCTTTGCCACCTGAGGGAACGAATCTTGTCATGTACCCAGTAGATATAATCTAAATACAAATGAGCAGTAATTGTTTATTTGAACATCCCTTCTTACTTTTAGTCATAACAAAAATCGTACCAAAGAGCTTAAAAGTAGGCCAAGCTTATTTTAGTAACTGGACATTGGTCATCAACATATTAAATATATATCAAAATACATGTAGCGGTTTTTTCCAGAGAAAAATTACATTCATCTTTTGCATTAATATTCTCACATCCTTTTTCTTTCCTTGCAGTGACCTGAAGAACAGTACTTCATGCCTTCAAGAAGCACTGTCAGAATGCCCACCATCATTCTTAGGAGGAGTCATTCAGAAAATTATTGACATTGTTTTTACTGAAATGTGCAGCAAGTACACTATGCCTTAAGTAAAAAAGAACAGAAATTATATATTTCAAATTTGTTGTTTAAGTAAACCAAAAATATATGTAATATTTTTAATTAACTTCTCAAGCTTAAAATGATACAGAATTAGGTAAGAATTTGATTAAATGTATTTATGTAAATGTTTCTGAGCATTAAGTTGTTAATAATAAATAATACACGTGTACATTGGAAGTGGATTCTCTATCCATCATTTTTCAGGGGGCTGACAAAACATTTCAATACAGGTGGACTTTCAATGAATTTAGGCTTGAAATGCAGATGGGACCACAGAATGTGTTCCATGGATTTGGATTTTCAATCCATCTGGGATACATAGAGGTTCTACTGTATGTAGCAATGGTTAAAATTATTTAGCATGTGTGATTTTTAAATAAGCATCTTTGAATATTTTATTAAATAGGAATTGGTTTTCAGTAGCATTTTCTAAGGATGAATTTTTTTCATAAAAGCTAGGAAATAGTTATTACTTTTGGTATGTGTATTTCAGTTACATCTCTGATATGATACTATTATTCAGAATAATAACATTATGGTAAGGAATTGCTGTTGCCAAAAGTAGAAGTGTCGAGTGTATTAGCCATTATTGCTTCTTGTTATACTGTGTACCATATAAGAAGGCCACATTCTTGACAGTTGACAATCGCTGTGCCTTTTAGTTTATGTATCCATTCGCCATCAACTGGCATGTCAAGAATAGGCTTTGATGTGGCGAGTCAGCGCGTCCAGGAGGTGCTGCTGTGTGTGGCAATTGGTGAACTGCTTGGGTGGCGCTGCATTCGTAAACGGAGCTTGGTGGACGTGTGTAAGGTCGTTCGTAAACGCGGTACACGAAATATATGTTACTTTAAAAATTATACAGAGCTCGCGGGAAAATAAAATTATTTGTATATGCACGTATATACTTTATTTTAAACTAAAAAACTATAATATGTTTCTGGGTGTAGTTCGGGATATGCATAACAGATGGCGTGGAAGTGCAAATTGCAAAGATGTTGCGCTTTTAACTCACAAGATGGCAGCACCTAGTTTGAAAGTCTGGAAACTTTGGATTTTTTCGTCACATTTGGATACGTATCATTTTATTGTGCATCTAATTTTGAACACCTACACAGTACTATTTTATCACGAAATTTCGTTTCTAAAACTAAAAACTGCTGTTTGATGACCTCGTAAAATAAATTGTATTAATTAATCTACGAACTCTCTCTTATCGCGCGTATTTTCTTATTGTGTGATGTACTTCGGCACTGCTCTCAGAATAGCCAACATAATATTAACTTTGGCTCCATCGTGCATCAGCTGATACAGGATTTTGTAAATGGCACGTTATTTGTTTTCAATATATTAAGTTGCCACTCGCAGACTGTCAGAATGTGGCCTTCTTATATGAAATGAACTATATGTGTTGCATTATTGTGTCTTACAAGTAAAAAAATTATTATTTCATATATTTTGTTATTAATTTAATGCCTTGCATCAAATAAAATGTTGTAGATACAGGAAGTTGAAATTTTGCTTTAAATGGATTCATGGAGATGTGTAAGAGAATGTGAAATCTCCAGTTATTTTTTAATAATTAAATAGGAGTGATTGTAATTAAAATTAAATTTACCTGTTGCCAGCAGGTTTCTTGTGTTTTAACTATACACTCTCAGGGTGGGTTTTACCACCACCTGCTAAATCTGGAGGTTGGCTAGCTGGGAAAAGGGCAAAAGTTAGCGTTTTATCACCATACCACGTTTTCGGAAATTCACCGATGCATTCGCCGATGTACACCGGACGTTCGGAAACTAATGTTTTGGTTGAGTTCGGTTGTACTAATGCATCTACCGGTCCACACCGCCTGAAACGTCGGTGGATCTGGTGGATATGCATTGGAACATGAATCGATGAATTTTCGAACACAACTCCACAAACACAAATGTTAATAAATAAAGCAAAAGTGAACAGTAAAGTCAAAGAAAGGCAAGTGGCCACATTTTAATGCAATTGAAAACTTTTGTGTCTTTAAAAGTGTGCACAAAGGTCACATGAAGATGTTAGATGTAATTTTATTTTATAAAGAAAGAGCATGTTTATCAGAAAATATGTTATTCAGTGTTTAGTATGGGTTTCCTGTATTATAAAGTTATTTTGCATGTATGAATTTATTCATTTGCATTCGTAACAAAAATTATATAAACAACCTGATGTTTGGAATAACTCTCAACTAACATACACCGGTGCACACCACAAGATTCATCACTGGTAGATCTATTGGTGAATTTCTGAAAAGCAGTATGTGTAGCCTCCTGTTAGTAATCTGAACGTTTTTGTCTAATTTTGTATATGTTGGTAACAGAAGTTACTAAAAGCTTGTGACTTTTCGATATTGTACTCATTCAAGAAAAGCATTTTAACAATTTTAATTAGTTATTTGTTAATTTTCTATATAGTAAACATATAATTTTGTAGTTAAAGATTTATTAGTATCTAATTTTTATTTAATAATACCGAAGTTGTGCGGTTAGTATATTTTAGGCTTCCTATATAGAAAAGCAAAAGTGAAATGTTAATATATTTGTGACAAAAATTATATTTTGTTTCATATCAGTTACTCCCAGTTAATAATTTTTACAATAAACGAATATTAACAAATATTTTAGTGTTTAAGTCTCTGTTGCCATGCTAAATTTATGCACGCAACAGGCAGCAGCACATCCATGCACAATGTGCAAAATATAAAAAAAAAAATAATGAAAAAGTGGTATTTTCCCCTGCATCTCACAAAATATCACTCTCCAGTCTAATGTTGCATTAGCAATGTACTGCTTTATCATCTGACCGTATTTAATTTAAGAATATCTTTTATTATTTAAATACTTGCCAACATCTAAACAACATCAAACAGCAGCACTTAAATGATTCATTTTGCAGCTGCCTCGGTACAGGTTCTTTAGTTCACGTTTGTGGGCAAGTTAGCACAGTAACGTCCAAAACTATTACAAATAAACGAAACGAAAATGCCACTGTCTAAAGTAAGGTTACTTCTACTCAGGTAAGAAAGATAAATGTTAAAAGTTTGGCAACCAAAAATTTTCGCCACTAGGTAACCGTTAGTGTCGCATTAATACCTCTTTTTCTCTTTTTCTATGTTAAAAAATAAAATTATTACAATAATCATTGATAAATGAATTCGTAACTATTAAAATCTTTTTTTATTCATGTAGCTTAAAAAATTTTGATAAATGGTGACCTCTTTGCAACACTGCGGACTAAGCTGCAGAAACTTTTCCTATGCCAAACTCTCCTGTAAGAAAACTCTTTTTGTTCCCAACCTGAATAGAATTAACCTTATCTAAAGTTATGTTACTAATAATTGCATCACTGGTGAGTATTTAAAATCATCCCATTGTACTTATTATTACATCAATACTCGTAATCGTCGTATTTCTGCCATGCATTCCAAATATGGTGCCATTTTCTTTCTCCCCAACCTCTGGTTGGAACAGCTAGCCCCTGGTTCATTTACGGTAACCAGCAACTGGGAGCTAAAGTCGCTGCTAGACGTTGACTTGAAGAGGTAAAACGAAATTCAGTGCTAGCCAGCAGCTCATTTTTGAATGGGAGATTAATAGGAGGTGGTAAAACCGGCCCTCAGAGGTGATGCAAAATGGTCAAGTGTGTGTGTTGACTACAACATTCTCAAAAATTAGCAATTTAGATGCCTGTCACAGTTGTACCTGCACTTCCGGTGCTGGAGAGTGTTTCCGCTTCCGACTGCCATTGGGCATTCCCTTGTTGGAGCTCAAACTGGGCAGACACATGGTGTGTGGCCTGCAGGGGCCTCATCTTTGCTTTCACCGATCTGTAGTTCTGTTGTTAATAATTGTCTAAAACATTTTTTACTTTACCCCGCAGCTGGTCTTGGCCCTTCCATTCATTCAGAGAGCCCTAAACTGATTATTTTCGCCAACAGGCTTTTTATGAAACGTAACTTTTGTGTATTTCCATGCTGGTTCAGGCAAGGCCTCGTGCAAGTGTTTTGTGGTGCAGTGTTCAAATAATGTATTGGTTAATTTCCTTTTGAGTGTGTGTAGCACCCCACGCAGTTTAATGTTGTTTTATTCTTTAATAAACTCAGGATGGCTATGCATCTAACGCATACATATTCATGTTTATTCTCTAAGTATAAGTAGCCATCCCCTCCTGTACTTGCATTTGCTGTGCTCCATGGCCAACAGTGGAACAGAAGAAGTATGTGTCGGGGTGGGAAAAAGCTATGTCGCAACCCTAGTTAGAGTTTGTGCTCATCACGTGGCCGTGTGTGAAATCACGGGCTGGCGCCCTGGGAACACTTCTTCTTGACTACTTCTATCATCCACTGCCTCGCCAACTAACCAGGATAACGATGTGGTTCTCAGCATCGTGTGTTCAATCAACACCTCGAAACGTGAGAGCAGTGATGGTGTGCAAGATCAATCAATACCATGTGCATGTGGCATCTGTTTTGTTTTGCTCTTTCCTTCTGGGCACACTAGCAGCAAGGCTGCACACAGAGTTACGGTAACTGGAAACACCTCTTGGCTTCCGGGAAAACTGTAACATGAGCAGGGGGAAGTTCATGGGCCCACATGTGTGCGTGCAGTGTGCATACACCCTTGCCAAGCACCAGAAAACCATGTGTGCATGGACACTGATGAGACTAGCGGACTGGACATGGACTGGGCCCCCGAACCATATAAACAGTGCTCAGCATTAGTGTGCATTAGCTTGATCGATGAAGCTGCATGTGGTGCATGTGGTGTCACCGCCGTACACATGAGGACTATGCTGGTAGTCATGACTGCTGGTCTTTCAGCTGCAGGTTTTTGTGAGGCGTGCTTTGATAAACGCACCAGTTCAGAGTCAACAGTACCAAAGTCAAACTTACCATGTGGGCCGGGTGCACCAGGAGGCGTCAGGCAGGCTGGGCTACATCCACCTGGAAATGACCAGCTATCATCCTTCCATGATAACGATGATGCCAATGACACCCTCTCCTGGCACACATCTCGACAAGCGATGGCAGCCTGCTGTACATCCTGGTGGACATCGACAGGCAACGGAGGGCAGCCCTGATGGACACAGCAGTAAAGCACAACTTTAGCGCCGTCCACCTTGAGCTGGCCCACCAGTTGACAGCGGAACCAGGGCTGCTCCACCTTGCAAACAGGGGCCCACCGGCAGAAATCCGGGGGCCGACCACCATCGCCATCCAGATGTGAGACCTGGCCTCTGCTGCTGCTACCCTTGTGGTAGTAGGGTTGCAGGAAGATGTCATCTTGGTGCAAACATGGCTGTGTGAGCAGGACGCAAACATCAAGGTAAGCAATGAGAGACTTCTCCATGTCTTCACTGTCCGCCGATGTACTGCCTATGGTATCTCGGGGGACCTGTATCGCTGGACGAATTCAGTTACTGGGTTCCGCCCAAGCACGCGTCAGCGTTTCAGTCTGTGTTGGTCCAACCCCTCGATGTGTTTGTGTTGTCGGACTCATTACAGCAATCCACCATCACTTAGCTCAAAATCGTGACTGTGTTGGACACCTATTAATTATGCCGGCCCCACACGACAGGCTAATTTGGACCAGGTCACAGACATACTTAAGTATGGCGTTATAGAGCCTAATGACAGCCCATACAACTGTCAAGTAGTTATTACAGACAAAAAAGCTGGTACACTCATTTTCTATGTCAATTTCAAACTGGTGAACAAGTTAACTGTGAACGCACCCCCACCATTGCTAAATATCTCGGCCACACATGCAGGATTGGGACAGGTCAATAGTTTTTATGCGTTGGACGTCAATCCGGCTTATGGCAAATCCACGTCAGACCAGAGGACAGACCCAAGATCGTGTTTACCATGTTGGACAGCCAGCGGTTCCTGTTTCGCTCCATGACCTTCTGCTTGTAGGATGCTCCTGCAACCTTCCAAGAGCTCATGACGCAAATGCTGGATGGGTACATTGGCCTGTTTATGGCTGCGTACCTCGGTGACATTGTGATATGGTCCCAGTCATGGGAGGAGCACTCCCACCATCTTGTGCTTTTTATTACGAGACTTGAGATCCATGGCCTCACCTGTGCCCCCCAAAAGTGCCATGTCAGCATGACCAAACTCCTGTACCTAAGGCATGTTGTTGATGTGCTGGGAAACCGACCGTTCCCAGAGCAGTTGCAGCTGATTGACGAGAAGCCTCCACCCCAGACATGTAAACAGCTGCAGGTGATTCTTAGGACTTGTGAACTGGCTCCGCAACTACCTACGGCCACTCAAGTAGCAATAACCGCTGGGTGCATGACACCCAGTGGGCATTTGATGAACTGAAGCGTAGGTTCCACAGATGCTGCCTGCCTGCCCTGACTACTCCCACAGCTTCTACATGCAGAAGGATACAACCCAGGAGGGCTTGGGTGCTGTTTACCAGCTGAACGACCATGGAAAACACCTCGTCATCGACCATGCGAGCGCGAAGTTTGATAAGGCCATGAGACACTACAACTTCAATGAGCCCGAGTAACTTGTGATTGGGTGGGCACTGAAGTGCTACCGCCGCCACCTGGAGGACGGACAACCAGTGCCTGCTCGGGTTGGAGAGGGTGCAGTGCTGGAAGTCGAAGTTCACGAGGTGGGCCCTGGCACTCCAACCAATGAACTTTGTAGTTGAGTATGTCTCTGGTAAGCAAGAGCTAGCAAATAAATTATCCTGCCACCCCAACCCCGACCATCAGGCACGCAACAACACTACCTGGGATGTCATCCTTCCCCGTCCCATCTCCTAGCGAGCTAGTCGACCAGCCACCTGACCAGTCTCTGGAGGCGACATACACGATAGTGCAAGCGAATCCAAGCCGCACCTTTGACAAAGTTTGGCGTGAGGTCCTTAGGGTGCATGCGATGGACGAGTATTTTACTACCAGTCAGTCGACGACATCCTCCAGTGCTGCGTGCACACATTGATGATGCCACCTGGAGTGTTTCTGCCATGGTCGGCCTACATGGCTGTTACAGACTGCACCATGGTGATAGCTCAGCAGGTCACCCTGGCACTGACGAGATGAGGCATGCTGTGGGTGAACACTTCCTATGGCCTAGGGTCTACAAGGAAACCCGCCAGTATGTGCACACATGTGTAGCATGCCAGACATGCAAGACCCGCCACTGCGATGGAGCGAAACAGCAATGCCCCAGGGAACTCACCGACCCTTTGTCACAGTCACGCTTGACGTCATGGGCCCCTACCCCAGAACCACCTGAAGCAAAAGCTTCGTCGTCATCATCATGATCAACCTCTTCAGCCGATGGGTGGAGGCATTCCCAGTCAGTAACATCCGGGCCTTCATCATCACCCACCTGCTGGAATTGGAGTTCTTTCCCCATTCGGGTTACCCCTGGGTGCTCCTGACCGACAATGGCACTCAGTTTGCGGGCCGCAGATGGCAGACGTACTGCACTTTTTGTTACATGAAGCACCACACCAATCCCGTCTACCACCCGCAGGGCACCTTACCTGAGTGCCGGAACTAGGAGTTGAAGGCCCAGTGACGAAATTGGACATACACTTGCCCTGGGCACTGTTTTGCTTGCGCAAGCGCTCTGATACTGTGACCTAGGTGTTGTCTGCGCAGTTGCTGCAAGGACGGGACGTGCCAAGGCTGGGCTAGTTAGAGGTTTGGGACCAGGTGAAATTGGAGGAAAGTTCCGTTCATGCAGACAGAGGATGCAGCACAAGAGAGACGCAGCATGCGCCCACCAGGTAATCTACATCGTGGGACACACGGCTGTGAATCCCCCCCGCCCTCCATGAACTTTAACCCAGGCATGCACACCCCTTGTCAGCGGGGCAGAGACAGATTTGCACGGGACTAGCCCCTTGTTGGAGCCTGCTGCCTTTTTCTGTGGCAGCAGGCCACAGAAAATTTATCACAGTAAGTGACCCACACGACAATTGCATTGAGCCAGGTGTAGATGCCTTTCCAGAGCCACACGACATGGAGGGCAAGGTGGATGTGGCCACAGTGTTTGCGATTCCCACCCGCACCGAACCACAGTATAGCAGGGTTGCCTTTCCCGCATCCCTATGGTTCCAATGGGGTATAGACTATCCCTTGACCCCATCTCCGGACTTCCTGGATTTTCCACTGGACGACCTCTGCCTTGATGCCAAACAGTCATCGCCGGATTTCGCAGGTTTTCTGCCAACAAGCTCAGAGTCTATCGTCAAGCAGCCCCTGTCACGACCTGAAATGCTTGGGACAATTTGGTGCTATTGGCCGCCGGGCGTGTCTCTGGGCGATTCTATCATCCTCTGTGTAGTGGCCGAGGCGGACGTTAAACCCCTCCCTATTTGCTGATAAGTTTGATGGACACAAAGTAGCCCCATCACTGATCTCTCGGAGGATAGCACGTCCAGTGATGTGCTTGTCAAGTGCACCTAAGGTGGGCTATGGACAAAGATAATGATCAAAAGTGTTCATGTTAGATTTAAGGTTTTTGATGTAATTGTTTTTTTTTTTTTGCCATGCACTCATGTGCACATCTTGTGAGTATCAATGGCCGAGGCCGCCTGCAAAGTGTTTTGTTAGCATGTAAGGTCTTTGTGTATTTGTTTAGCTGTGTACTCCTGTGCATGTTTTGTAAACTAAAGAGTAAGTTTCTAAAGTATTCGTTTTGCAGTGCACTCGTGTGCATGTTTTTGTAATCATCATGGTTGTCTTCCATGCAGGTGGCCAGACAGAGCCTGCAGATGCAGTATGGGCTAGTGTCCCCTGTTCCAATGGCTATTGGGCAGTCACTTGTTAAAGCCCAAGCCAGACGGATGCATGCCGCATAGCCTGCAGGCATCTCGTCTTTGCTTTCACCGATGTGTAGTTCTTTTAATAATTATCTAAAAGCTTTTTTACTCTATCCCCGCAGATGGCCTTGCCCCTTCCATTGAGTCAGACGGCCCTTAACTGATTTTTTTTGCCTTTGGGCTATTTATGAGTAACATAACTTTTTTTTATTTCCATGCTTGTTCAGGCGAGGCCTCGTGCAAGATTTTTTTGTGGTGCAGTGTTAAAATAATGTATTGGTTCATTTCCTTTGGATTTATTGTAGTGCCCCACGCATTCTAATGTTATTTTATTCATTAATAAACGCAGGATGGCTCTGGAAATAATGCACACTTGCTTATTCTCTAAATATAAGTAGCCATCCCCTCCTGTACTTGCATTTGGTGCGCTCCGTGGCCAACAACGGAACAGAATAGGTATGTGTCTGGGTTGGGAATCAACTTTGTGGCTACATCACGATGCTACATAGAGTCTGTGCTCAGTGTGCCCTGGGAACACTACTGCTTCACTATTTCTACCATCCCCTCGCCAACTAACCCCTGTAACAATGCCAAAAGCATGTTCTCAGTCTACTGTCTGCCTTATTATAAATAGATGAGGATGTGGCTGTCTGAACGGTCAAGCCATCACTGCCCTGTCCCCAACACTTATCTTACAGTTGATCACTGCCATTTTTAACTCAACCATCTTGACATTCATTTGAAAGCACTGAGCCTTCTGAATTCACATCAAAACTTGTTATCCTGGCACCCTGGTCATCACCCTTACACCTTCCCCTCCCCAGGTCCCATTTTTTTTTTGGGGAGATGCCTTTGTGAGCAGTTGGCCTCTTGTATATACCTGATCTAGTTGTCCGACTGTACCATCCTCTCTATCCCTCCCCACAAGACAGCACTGGCAAGAGGCATCATCAACCTTCCATTCTGTGGAAATCTGCCTGCCAGTACCACAACCTGCAGTTCATCCTGTCGCTTACTGTTGCCGCAGTCTTTGTGACTGAAAGCACTTACCCTAGGGTCAAAAGAAACACATCCTCCCTTGCATTTATGACAAGTCAGCACATCAACATTGCTAAAAAATAAAGTGCTGACTATAAACTTGAATTTTAAAAACAATTATAGTTTTAATTTTATAGTGTACAGATATGTTTAGTGAAATTTAAAAAAAACATTGGCAATGTTGGTAATGTACATATTTTGGAAATGTGGTTTTCATATAGTGCTGTTGCAAAATAAATGTATTATGGGTAATGTTGACTCTTGGGAGTAAGATATATACAGTGAAACCCTGTTAAGAAATTTTCCTGCTTAATATGTTGAATAATTTTTCACCTTTTCTATACACACGTGTAATTTGGATCTTTTAAGTTTTGTTGAACAAACGCCATTTCAGATCGGCCGAGTCAAGGAAGGAGTATCAAAAATTGTCCAAAATTAATAAATTCAAGAAAGGTGATTTAATGTTGGGACGAACTAGCCACATCAGTTATATATGCAATCAAGCAACCCGTAAACTCTTTTTACTGTTCGATGGATTGTTTCGAGTTACAAAAGTGATACTGGGAAATTGCTACAGTCTGAGTAATTTGAATGATCAGCCGAATGGATGTTACATCACATAACTCAAACCCTATAAAACATTGGATTTATCTAAGTGATTACTTGATGAGGGTACCTGTCTCTATGATGTGATAGTAGTGTGAATGATATATACAGAATGATACACAGTACCTGTATCACGCCTTTTTCTCGGAAACAACATGACACCAAGGGTTTGCGAAGAAATTTTGATTACTATACCCTATAAAAATAATTGATTGGTAATAATTCCATTTCCCCGAACATGCTGTTTGTAGGTGTATGGGTATGAGCTTTGAAATTGCAAATGAGAAGAGAGATTGCATGTGGTGTAGTTGGATAGATCGTCTAAAAGGAAACAACACTTACTAAGACAGTTGATTTCTGACATGCATAGTTTACACACAAAATAAATCATGCAAGCAATGGTTTGGACGTGCGTAGTTTACGCACATTTAAAATGAACGAAAACTATTGTTATTCTTACTACAATCGAAAGGAAATCAATGCATACCTACTTTACGCACAATCAAAATAAAGTTGGGTGTACTGTAAATATCGGTAAGGTGTGAGAGAAACACTGTGAAATGGGAACTGGGAACACTCATTCGCACACATCACTATTCATAAGTGTTCTAAATGTCGACCATCCTGTATCAGACACGACTCGGCTTTCCTTTTTATGTTCGCGGTTGCTCAGTGGACCTCGGCACAGCTGAGAGATTCACATGCTGCTCTGATTCTGTCTTTCAGGTCTTCCCTCGTTGTTGGATGCACACAGGAGAGAATGTCTTTAATTCTCCCCCCACAAACAGAAGTAATTTGGGGACAAGTGTGGAGAACGTGGTGGCCAAGCTACAGGACCCATTCGTCCAATCCACCGTCTGGGGAATAACATGTCAGCAACTAGCCGAGCTCTGCGTGAAAAGTGAAAAGTGAGCAGGTTAGCCATCCTGTTGAAGCCACAGTGTTAATCGCAGAGCAAGAGGGGCATCTTCGATCAGTTAATAAAAAAATATTCTCTAGAGAGTCTGCATATGCATAAGCTGCGCCATTCAATTGATCTTAAAAAAATATGGTCCTATGACACGATGTCCAAGAAGGCCACACCAAGTATTAAGGCTCCACACATGCTAGTTATGCACTTTACGGAGCCAATTTGGGTTGACTGCAGACCAGTAATGGGCATTATGTATGTTAACGTCACCATTACTCTTGAATGTGGCCTCATCAGTCCACAAAATGCTGCAATGGAAAGCACGGTCCTTTCTCAGGTACCAGTTGCAGAAGTCAATGTGCTCAGGAAAGTCATTATTCCCAAGTTCTTGGTGCAGCTGTACTTAGTACGGATGTAAACGATTATCGGTGAGGATTCTTCACATTCTACTTTACGACAATCCTGGGTCGTGAGCAATCCTCTGTGTAGAATCATGAGGATTAATTACCAGGGCTGTATGTGCATCAACAGCCCTCTCGTCTGTCACAGTTTGTCTGATGCGAAGATGTTTGTTGCGTATCAGTTTCACTAGCTCGTTTGTGCGCACACGATATGCAAGATGCTAGAAGACATTGTAGGAGTGATGGGCGCGCTGTGAATATCTGTCTCCGTGCAAATGGGCAGTAGTTCCGTAGTTCCGACGACATTCTTGAAGTATCATCAGCATGTTAAATATTTCTTCGTTTGTAAACAGCATTCCATTCAGAAAGCAACAACATAGACAGACAATGTCTGACATTGAAACATCACCCACGATTAATGGTCGCAATGTAAACCAAATGACTGTCTGAATGAACAAACTTTCGATTTTTAGTTAACTTGCATGCAAGTTAACTGCAGCTCCTGTAAGTGTTAGATGGCGTATCTGCTTGCTGTGTAGTGCTGCATTATTCTCTGCATTTACTCAGAAAGTCTAATGCCTACTGCATGAGTCTATGCAGTAAGGTACACCGATCACTGCTAGTATCAAAGCAAGTCTCACACACTAACCGGAAATACTGCAATGGCACACATTGTGTATCTGACGTGCATAGTTTACGCACAACCAGTGATACATGGATAAACTTAACTGTTATTATTAGACTGTTTCCGAACAAAAGCGGAGAATAAGGCAGACTAAGCACCATGCAGATAAGCCATCTACCACTTAAAGGAACTGCAGGTTTTGCATGCAAGTTAACTGACAATCAAAAGTATGTTCGTTCAGTCATTCGTTTTACATTGCATGAAAGACAGAATCAGAGCAGCATGCGGATCTCTCATCAGTTCTGAGGTCCGTCGAGCAACCGCAAATGTAAGACGGAGATCAGAGTCGTGTCTGATACAGGATGGTTGACATTTAGAACAATTATGAGGTCCCAGTTCCCAGTAGTTCTCACACCATACCGGTATTTACAGTTCACCCAACGTCCTTTTGATTGTACGGAAACTAGGTGTGCACGCCAAAAAAACCCAAAATTTTTAGTTGATTTCCATTTGATTGTAGTAAGAAAAGTGCATTTGCGATAAATTTCCATTCATTGTGCGTAAACTATGCACGTCAGAAAAAAGGTGTCTTAGTAAATGTTGTTTCCTTTTAGACGATCTACCCAACGATGCCTTATACGACCGACATTCCCATTTGCCATTTAAAAGCTCACCCCCATACCTCTACCAATGGTATGTTCGGGGAAGTGGATTACTACCAATCGATGCTTCATATAGGTTATAGTTATCGACAAAAAATTTTGAACCCCTGGTGTTGTGTTGTTTCCGAGAAAAAGGGGTGATACGGGTGCTGTGAATCTTTCTGCATAGGCTGGACAAATTTTCTGACACATTTATGGCGACAGAAGTAGGTTGTGTTATACATTGTCGGTGCATTATGTTAAATGGTTTATGGTGAATTAATTTGGTGACATTGTGTTTATGAGACTGGACTGATGTTAGCTCTATCTGCTGGCTCTAGCCCATCTCCTAGCCAACTCATACGGTGCGTGCAAGTGAACAAAAAACCACATAAGTGCTATCACACATTTCACGCACCGATTCACAATTTTTTTCCGCACAAAAAAAAATGGGACTGGTATGGCTGCAATATACACGTGTCTTCACAAGTGTCACCAATCATTTTATAATTTTTTAGGAGGGTTATATAGTAGGGACATTGTGCGAGTGCCCTCCGAGTGCACGAATATACACTTTTAAGCAAGTCATGCATCAATTCGTAATTTTTTTTGCACAAATAAAACTGGGACCGGTATGGCTGCTATATACACATGCCTATTTATTCAACATTTTAATGTGTGAACATTGAGAAGTACTATTACACACACTCTCAAAAACATCTTGCATTAGATAGAGATTTGTGAGTTGAACATTAATAGCTAATTGAATCAAAACCTTCATCTAGCACTGTCAGAAGTTCCTCAACTTCCCCAGCATCCACATGAGTTTTATCCTTCATGTTCTGGTAGATAGATGAATCAAATTTAAGTATTTCTTCGCATGGTGTGAAATCAACACAGCACATATTATGGACTTTGAAATCCATCTTTATCCTCAGAAGAGCATCTAGCATCTGTAACTGCATCTTGTTACGGAACTTAGTTTTGACAACTGTCATAACAGAGAAGAAGAGACTTTCCACTGCAGCATTAGTAATTCGCTTTGTCAGCATACTGATGACTGCTAGAGTTAGTTCTCTGAACGGTTGTACTTGGCTCGGTCTCTTATACTGCAACATGAAAGGCCAAAATTCTAAAATGTTTTCAGAGATTACTCCATTTCTCCAATCAGTTATATCAATTGTTCTCCACTGTTGTTCTACTATTGAGAGTTGATTTTGTTGTATGAATTTAATTATTGGCAAGTGTTTGGATGCAGGTTGAATTTGAGACAGAACCTTCTTTGGATGAAGCAATTTCATTTCTGCATAAATATTCAATTGTTAGGTATCCTTAAACATAATTCTTTAAGTATCCTTAACAAATTTTTTTTGCATCTGACTTTAATGTTTGTTTTGCTCTACCTGTCAGAAATGACTTTTCCAAAAAAACCTTTCGAATTCAAAACCATATTCAACACATTCCATGCTCAGAATTGCCAACGGGTTGCCAAGAGCATCTACAATTTGTTGATAAAGCTCTTTGTTTTCAGTTTCACTTAAGAAAACAGGTTTCAATAACTGTTTCACAGATGATAAGTTCATGTTTACTTCCTGATGTGTGACGCCTTTTGGAATAGAAGCCTCGCTGACACCCTTTGCGAGCGCCTCCCAGTTGACACGTGTCATGAGGCAGGTGGCCAGCCAGAACGGATCGCAGTTACACGTGTCTTGCTGCGCGTCCTGCTGCGTAGGGCTCCCTGACACCTCCCCACCCCCCTCCCCTAGCAAGCCCGCGAGATTAGTTGAGCGCCAAGATATCACAAAATAATCATGAGTATTTCGCAGGAAATCAGAAAACACGCAACGTGGAGAAATAGCTGACTGAGTAAGCTAGGGGCAAGGTGCCACCTTCCCCCCACCCCCTCGCCCCTCAACCTTCAGGAACCAGGGCACGTGTTTTGAAAGGCATTGTTCTGCTTTCTACCACCTCACTGCCTCACCCAACAAGGCGACACATGCCGAAAATAAAGGGGGGGAGCTAGCAGCATATAAGCCCCTTGCAGGGAAGGTGGGGAGACAGTTCATTACCACCGCGCAGAGAGGTCAGTCAATTATTACCGCCCAGAGACGTTAGTTCGAGGGATCAGTCAGTTCTTTAGTACCGCACAGAGAGAGGCCAACCGCGCCGAGGGGGCCGGGGGAACATCGGATCCTCGGCCATGTGAGTACGACACTAGAGCAGTCCAGGGGTGACGACTACATACGCGGGCCTTTTTCCAAAGGCGGTCCAACTCACTGGAGCTCATCCTCAGCTGATAGACAGCAGCAGAGTTAAGTATACAATCGCCGTCCAGAGATGGCCCCCCTCCATCACGAAGTCGTCCACAGTTAATACGAGTAGTCAAAGTGGGTACCACACCTCGGAAGTGCTGCTGTATGTTGATTGTGTTAAACTCGAGACAATATATTCGTCCTTCAAAATGAAACAGCAAAAGACTACCTTATTGAAAACCCCTTAANAAACTCGAGACAATATATTCGTCCTTCAAAATGAAACAGCAAAAGACTACCTTATTGAAAACCCCTTAACCTTCTTGGCATCTTATAGTCTATGCCGGGAGGAAGTAACTACAACGCTATAAGTCATCCTGTATTCTCCACCGGTTGGGGAAACGCGCACGTTAAATTGGCTTCCCCAACCAAATAGCGTCAAGTTAAATTGTCATAACCAACAAGGGGCCTAGATAAACCTGCGTCAGTTAATTTGGCGACCAACTGTGGGGCGGATTTACCGTCAAGTTAATTTGACCGCCCATCATGAGGCCCAGTAGTGGCGGTACAGCGTCATTCCTATGTCCAAGTTTTCTTTTCGGAAACATTAAGATGATTTACCTGGTGAAGGATGGGCTTCAAAAACATGAAGTAGGTTTGTATACTTCATCATGAAGCATCTCATTCAACATTCTTGCCATTTAACATTTTTCTTTTAATGTTACAATTCTGTCCACTGAACCAAAATGTTTATCATTGCCTCTTATCGAGAAAACCAGTGGGTATCTGAAAGATTANTTACAATTCTGTCCACTGAACCAAAATGTTTATCATTGCCTCTTATCGAGAAAACCAGTGGGTATCTGAAAGATTAAAAAACTTGTGAAATATTCTTCCTTCCCCTATATTAATTGTTAAGAAAATATCCTTGTACTGAAGTTGTCTTAATGAACTAACACTGAACAACTTATGAACCTCCCTGTACAAAAAGTCAAGATAGCTTGGCAATTCTTCTGCAGCCTTTGAGGTTACAAGATGTAGAGAGTAGTACAAGNCCTGTACAAAAAGTCAAGATAGCTTGGCAATTCTTCTGCAGCCTTTGAGGTTACAAGATGTAGAGAGTAGTACAAGCAATTTACCAGTTGAAGATTTTTGGCTGATAGACTTCAGTCTGGTGTATACAGAATTATTTTTACCGCATAAGTTGGCAGCACCATCTGTACCAAAACCTATTAGTTTGGTAACATCTAAATTTACAGACTTCAGAAAGTCAACAATGGATTCATAAAGCGCTTGTGATGAAGCATTGGGCACCTCGACTATACCCAAGTAATCACCGATTATCTTATTTTTTTTCTCATCAAAGTAACGAATAAAAAGGCTCAAATACTTATGGACAGAAATATCTGTAGATTCTTCTGTGACTAGGGTGTAGAAACCATCACCTACTGAAGCTACTAATAAATTTAGCACTTGGTGGGGCAATGAAGCTATCAATCAAACGAGAACACTTGGTCGATGCATATTAAGGTCTTCTAGGTTTGAACCTTTCCCCACAGACTTAAAAGTTTCACATAGGTGATCACTGGATCCTACAGAAGAATGGATAGCTACTTGTACTGCTAATTTCAAGTCCATTATTTTCTTATATTATGAGACAACAGGAATATATTTCATTAAAGTCTGACTTGGTGGTAAGAAACTGGTCCTCATATTTTTTCTTATGCATTTCACTGGTGGCATGCTTCTTCAAGTTTACAACACGAGTTCTCAATAAAGAACTGCAAATTCTACAAAATGCTTCATTGGCATTCTTTGATGCTGTCGTTGACTGTTGGAGCCAGCCTAGAATAAGGACCACGGTTCGTAACCCTGTAACGTTCGGCCGCTAGTTACACTGCCGATGTTACGTTGCCACGGCTTGCTCAAAGGTAGAAAACGAGACTTAGTACAATGGACGCCGATTAATTGAGAAATAAGTTCAAGTTCCAGATTATTTTGTTCTATACTTTATTTATCATTTACACATCACAGTTCACATACGAAGTTCCAGTATGCAGAGTACGAACGTTCACATATAACCATACAATTCAGAAACAGCGCCGCAGTCGTTTACAAATTATTCATTTGTCTGAGAACTGGCCCGAAGAAATTATAACTGCTGCTACCTCCCACACCGGCGGATACATAAAATAAAGTCTAGTTGCCGATGTGGGGGTTCTCGTCACACNCTCCCACACCGGCGGATACATAAAATAAAGTCTAGTTGCCGATGTGGGGGTTCTCGTCACACCCGACGCGTCCTACGCGAGCATTCTATTACGGAACTGAAGGGCGACTGCCCTTGCCGCCGACTGACTCTGAAGTGCGGTCAAGGGCGACAGACACACGCGTCTTTGTGTGCTGCGTCTCCCCCCCCCTCTCCGGAGATAAGGGCCTAGCCACGCACGCTNGCTGCGTCTCCCCCCCCCTCTCCGGAGATAAGGGCCTAGCCACGCACGCTCTCAACACGTTATCGTAACTAAGACTGCGCCGTCAACATAAACGGACTTCTCGTACAACAAAACTTGTTGACGCATTCTTAAAAAAGCTAAATAATGCTGATGCTTAACAAAAACTGAAAACTACGATGTTCGAAACGGAACGACAACCGGACTCCCGATAAACGTAAATGGCAAACGTCCGCCGGATAAACAAACTATCACGGGAAACGAGCCACCACGGCTTTAATTTTGAAACCGATAAAAATATTACAAAGCTTACCAAAGCTAAATAAGAATGAAACACGTGTCCCGAAAAATAAGAATACTGAGTCATACAACCCCTCTAACAGAACAGAATCATATACATGCTGTGTGAAATTTTTGAAACTGATACTCGCATAAGGTTGTTTTTCTTCCCTTTTGTATGTTGTTTAACAAAATTTGTATTTCATAATCTAAATTCACCTATTGTTAAAACAATATTATTCCTTACTTTAGCCCATGGCTCACTTTCCCAATCTGGTCTATATTCTTATTTTTTCCTTAAACTTTGGCATTTTGGTGTTTGAAAAAACAGCATCAATCATCACGCAAAAACATATAACATTGATTTATACACTGAAAGATGCGCACACTAACTAACAAAATTCACAAATATTCCTATGGCCTTGGCTATGAGACCATACAGCCAGGAAATATAAAAAAAAGAAAAATCACCAAATAGATAAAAAATCATTATTGAAATTAACATTTTTCTTGCCATGTTTTTCATTCTTTTAATTGAAAGAAAATTACTTGAAATACTTAATGGCAAGTGTGTTACTTTATTAAAGTAACCAGGTCTCCGAGTAATTATTTTAGTCGCCCCAAGCCAAGTAAAAGTGGCAATTTGGTGACAAGTAGCTACGTGTGGAAACCCTGCGCCATGCTGCTAGGTTTAACTTTTGAACATAGTTTTTTTTTTAAGATGAAAAGAGATGTTTATTGTAGTAATGTGCACCAATATTTTAATAATGATAGATGTTCTTTTTTTGTTTATCATTGTTTTTTGTTGTATATTGAGAGTTCATGTTTCTTTTTCAGGAAAAGGACATTTGATTGTTTGAAGAAAATATTGGTGAGACTGTAAATGTNTGTTGTATATTGAGAGTTCATGTTTCTTTTTCAGGAAAAGGACATTTGATTGTTTGAAGAAAATATTGGTGAGACTTTAAAGGTTTTTTTTTCTTCTCAGGTGGTTTGTTTATGATGCCATATGACACCATGCATTTTTGTGTATATTTAACCATGATGTGTTTTAAGTAAGTGCTGACTCGTAAAAAATTTGTTTTGTTCTTCTTGTAAATGTATCTAAATTTTTTGATCAGTTGTAAGGGCAATTCTATACTGGTTTCAGTATAGCATAAATTTTTAAGTACAATGTTTACATTAATTATTAACCCTATGTTTGTTTTTATTTTGAATTTTCTTTTAATGGTTATATTTTCAACGTAATATTCTCATCCCCAGATAATTATTTTAATTTTAATTTAACATATTTGTAGTGGTAATAAGGAACCAACAATCCAGTTATCTAATTGACTATATAACTTTCAGTAATTTTAATCTAAATCTTAAATTATTAGGTAATTATTTAGTGATGGGGCTTTTATGAAATAAAAAAAAAGCCTGAAAAGTGGTTTATTTCCACTCTACTAATTATGCAGAACACGAATATACTAGGGGCATTAACATCTAACCAATTTCGTGATATGTGCCCACCTAACCTTACTGAACCTAACCCCACGACGAGTGAATTACTATTTTACATTTTTAAACTAACCTAGGGTTGTAGGGTGTTAATCTAACCTAGGAAAGTAGGGTTTTAAACTATGCTAGGATTTTAATCTAACCTCAGATTTTAGGGTTTTACACTACGGTAGGCTGTTAGTCTAATCTAGGATTTTAGGGTTTTAGTAACAGTTAAACACACTGGATGTCTATTAATCAACTCACCTAGGTAGGCGACCCATTGAACTGCCGTGCATCTTACCTCAATCGACAAAACACCACGATCTACTACAACATAAAGTAACACCCGCCACATAGGCAAATATTACGCACAGAAGTACTAGTTTTTGCACCCTCCTATCTTAAATCACATCCGCACTGTCTCACGTCTCAAATTCAACTAATGGCATCTCAACTTCAACGTACAATCCCGTGACGATGACATACAGTAAACAGCCAATAAGGTGACGGCACGATACACATTTTTTCACATCACTAATGCATTAATTCACCAAAAGTTAAGGCGTCCAACGTAAAAAAAGCGGTGGGCTGCTGGTACTATTAACTATTTTATTTAATACGTTCTATTTATTTTAACATTATGCCCTCCTGAATATCCGCGGCCGGTAGGTAGCATCGGAAACAGCGATGCGCAGCCATTAAACATGGCGAACGAAGTAAACATAGAAGCCGAAGTGCTCGTACTTTTGACAAATTTTTTTATATATGTTCTACTTATTTTAACACTAAGTCCTCTCAATATTAAAAAGGTAAGATGTGCAGAATCTATTAATGCAACTTTTATGGGTCTAGGACGTTTCCTTCAGAAAAGTCCCTAAACTAGATAATTACCAATTATTGGTTTTAAAGACATTTTATGATTGTAATAATGTTTCAATAATTTTTTTATTGTGTCATACCTTTCTAAATTTTGTTTTGATTGTTATTAATTTTCTTAAATTTTGGTTTTTAGTAATTTCATTTTTTTTCCCCTGGAAGTAAGGGTTTTTGTATGCTGCTCTAGGCATAGTCGCAGGAAGTAAGACACTTATGGGGGATTTTTCAAAAGTTTCGGATGCGAAACTTACTTCGTTGGATCACCTTTAATAATCCCCAATGCCTACCCAACTTAATTAGTTTCTGTTTAGCCCAGAAGTAAGGTTTAGGCATAGGAAGTCCAGTCATGAAAGAAGAGGGCTGAGGCTTGCTTCCAGTAATTTGTTTCAGTGATTGAAGGTATTGTCAAGATGAAGATGCAACAGCTGGCACCCGGCGCTATAGGTGCCATAATCCTGAACAAGATGAAATGAAGTGATGCCCACCCAATTACCAGACCAGAGGGGCCTGTAAAGGATGCCATCTTGCATCCTCAAATAAAGTTTTGATAGTTATATACTTAAACTCTTCAACAATAATAGTATTTAAGTTTTATTTGGAGTTATACCCAGTGGTCAAGCTCAATGACAGTAGCTATGCGGGAACATTCGATTTTTGAATCTTGCAAAGAACAGTATTTGCTTTATTATGACATTTTAAAAAACTAATTCTACTTAAATTTGCTTTAATTTTAAACTTTTGTTGAATTTTTAGTAAAGAACTGCAATTTAAACTTTCCATCTTTTATTGTAAACTAAGTGAGAAACGTATTTAAGAGATGTGAGTTAAACCAAGTTTTTTTAAGTAACAGCAGCAATTAAACAATAATTTTAGCTTTTCTTTTCTATTTTCTGTCTGATTTTTATTTTTGATTAATCACCTATGGTAAGGATGGTGGTCTTTCAAATATAATATTGCTTTATTTATACCTAGCACTCAATCATAATAATTATATATTGTGTGCCTTCATCAAATCTAGAAAACATAAATTAAATAGTTCTAAAGAAAAGATATTCTGAGTCTACAAGTTTGTGTAGATTTGCAGTAGTTTGCTGTGCACGAATTTTTAAAATATTGTGTTGGTATTTGATGCTGTTTTTTGTCTCTGCAGTGCTATCACAGTTGGTATGTATTCTGCAAAACTCAATGTTACACAGCACTTAAATATTTTATTTTCTCTCGTAAACAATAAACAGATTTAAGCAAGATCTTACTAATATTTTAACATTGTATGGTAATGGTGGACGAAAAAAAAACAAACAAACAAAGGTTGCCTAGCAGGCTACTTGTAACCTGTACTAAAAGGTCAGTTCAGGATTAGTACATCTATATGTTGCGAGTGCTTTGCAATTTGTGATTATCATATTTGATGATTGTGAATCCTTCTCCTATAAATCATTAATAACACATTCAACTTCAGTGGCATAGTTATTATATAATGTTTTTAAATTTAAGGTTATTTTGACCAGTTTTTTTTTTGTTATTGTAAAGCTTGTGTTCTGACCATTTTCATGTGATAAGCTGGGTATAGCTACTCATTATGTCTGCCATTTTAGGAGTCTGTTGTTGGCCATAGTCAGGACAAATGCACGTGAGAGACATTCATCTTTTGTGCACAACCAATTAAGTAATTATGTTGCATTTTAATTGTCCGGAACCTTTTTTGCTTCGTCTCCCACGCCTACTACGACCACCTCCTTGTAGCATTTTTGGCGCTCGGAGGCGTCCTTAGTGGTTCTTTGGGCCTCATGTGAGTGGTCAACTTTAGTCTTTGATCATCCTCGTGCCTAGCACACTTTTTGTGGCTTTAGTTTTATTGAGAATGGAGAGAGATATTTTACAAGTCAGAGTTACTAGTATTTGTTCTGTGGTCCAGTGTTTATAGATGCTATTGGGACTAAGTTTTGTACGCCTGTTCACCTCATATGTAAAATCTATCGCAACTGAATGCAGTGTTCCCCTGAGTTATTGTGCAGTGGTCTATCAAGGCGCAGACCATTTAGGGTGCGAGGAACAGTGACATTTCCATGGCCGACAACGGGAAATAGTAGCCAGGTCCTCTGTGCCATCCGTGCATGCTGCCGGAACTATTGTTGACAAAGTCGCCACACAGCAGAACTGTTGCACTCTCTGGGATATCGTGTTTCGACCCTCGGTGAGGGAATGCACTGTGTATAATTTCCGACCTCATACGATTTCTAACCCCTCGACCTAATATCAACTGGCTACCATCCCCTCCTGATGGCAGGAGACATGATGGTGATAGTGACGAGTTAATGTTAAGAAAGGAATGAGATGGTTGTGTAGTTGCTGAAACACATTCTACTGAGCGGCGAGTTGTAGTCAGGCAAGGTGCCGAGAGATTCCCAGACCACTGGCAAATCAAATTAACCCCTACTTGATGCACGTTTTGTGCCTTATTTTCAGTTTCACAAGAAATATTGGTATGGTGACATGAATAAATGTGATAGATGCTTGAATATTGGTTTGGATTAGCTGACTAAATGGTCAACCCAATGCAACAACATTTACGTTCATCTGTCTTAGCATGGTGCCTATAACAATATTGAAAAACAGAAAAGACCAGAAAGCACAGTTTGTCCACAATATTTGGTGGTGCTTTAAAAAAAAATGGTTGCATCACACGTGTTCCTTACCCACTTCAAAAATTGTCTCGTTTTATCAGCTACGTGACCTGCAAATTTCATTGCGTTACTTCCATGGTATCATCCTAAGAATGTGAATCAAAATTCAGTATGTGCGAAGTTCTAATTTGTGAGTGTAAGTGAAAACATGATAAAAACATTAGCAAATGGGTGTATTACGAACTTCCAAAATTCTCTTGCAAGCATCTAAACCCCATTCGATTGTTTGTGATGATTGCATTGGAATTTACATGTGTGTTAGACAGAGACATAGCACTGGTATTAACCAGTCCTTGTTTTACAGTCAATCGCTTGCTTACCATCTGCTATTACGGTTACATCGCTGTTTCATAATTCTTTCCCAGGCGTTGAAGTGCACAATGAAGTGAATTTGTATTAATACAAGGACTGGAAATGTGGCATAATGCACTGAACTGTGAATTGCTTTCAAATTTGTGTGTTTGAATCACTAGGGACTGTAAAGCACCATTTTTATGCCAGCATTTAATTTTCATATGAGTGACCATGGCGTTTTTATCGTATGACTACACAGAAATGCATTACTTTTACGGTTATGCGAGGGGATGCTCTACATGCAGCAATACTCTACAGAGAACATGTAGAGAGTAGAGCTGGGTCTCAGTCCAAGTGGTTCCCTGACCACCGAATGATAGAGTTCATTATGCCTACATGTAAGGTGGCATACCAGGGACTATATCTGGCCGTACACCCACTATGAGGGACCCGAATGTGGTAGATTGGGTTGTTGAAGAAACAGAGAGAGACCCATCGACGAGTGTCAGAATGGTGAATCACCGTACCAGCATCTAAAAATCAGAGGTAAATAGCACACTCCAAGCAGTTGGATATTATTTTTACCACATCAGACATGTCGTGCAACTGCGACTAGAGGATTGCGATAGAAGAGTGAAGTTTTGTCAAGCAATGTTACGAAGACAAGAGAACAAGCAGATGTTTTTCCGACAAATTTAGTGGACGGACAAGTCCCATTTTAAGCTCAACAGGATGTTTTATGTCCATAACTACTATTCATGGAGTATTGAAAACCCACACCTAACTTGATAATACAATTTTCAAGAACAGTTTACTGTTAATCTGTGGTGGGGCATACAAAATGGCCAGCCAATCGGCCTATTCCAACTACCAGATCGCAAAGCAGCTAGTAAAACTCTTCTATTGGAATCTTATAAATTATTGCACAGTTAAAACAATAAAACAAATTTTAATTGCAGCTTACCCTGATGCATGGAAATACAGTGTTGGATTGCTGATTTAAATAAAATTGTTATAATAATACTATTCGACATTGGATGAATACTATATTATTATGAACATTTTTTTTTTTTAAATCACTATATAACATTAACCCGTTTTGATGCCAACATAATGCTTGTGGCACTCAAAATCAAGAAAACAATAATCATTGTATTGTTAACACTTTGCAGCGGCCTTATGCAGAAACAAACAATCAAAATTATTGTCTCATTCTGTTCCTCGTGTCTTTTTCATTAACATGTTTAACAGTGTTGCAAAACACTGACACTTTGGACCAACAATGTAGAAGTATTACAAAAAATTGTAAATTTTTTTTTTTAGCCACTAAAAGTCATAACAAAACAGTCTTGAATTTGAATTGTTGCATCGTTTTCATCTGGAACTATATCAAAGTCGATATCATTGCCTTCTACTTATGTAGCTTCTTCATTAGCTTGTAGAACAGTTTTGTAATACCTTTGTCTTTCCACACTTTCCCATTGTCCGCCAAAATGTGTTGTCAGCAACTTGCGCACATCTTCCAGTTTAGGTGCACCAATTGGAATACCCTTAGCTATGATTGTCGGCTTTAGATTGTGAGACACTTCCCCCTCTTTACAATGCTTTTCAGTTCTCCACCTATATTAAGAAACTTGGCTCTCCCTGGACATCTTTGAGAATGTCATAATCATCCTTTTTTAACTTTTGGAATTTTAAATGCCACGAACCTGCTGGTTTCAGAAAATCGTCCACTGCTGATTTTCAGTCATAGACAGAGCAATAATCTCCTAGGTGAATAACAGATCCAAATTTGCTAACACATGTTCGAATTCCATAGGGTCAACAATTTCTGGTATCTTCTTCAAGTGTGCTAAATTTTTCTAAATACGCGATCTGGTGGGAAGAAGGAATTGCCAACTATGGGAAACACCATAAGTACTTTCTTCAGTGACCAAGGAACTTCCTCAACAAAGCACTTAGATACCATTCCTATTGCATTTTTGTGTTGTCCACTACACCCATCAGCAAAAATACGGATGCAGTAAATATCCACTAGGTGAGTATTCTGTAGTCCAAGATATAAGGCTTTCTTCAGTCTTATTTAAGAAAATGTGTTCGTAATGCTTTACGAATCATGAGATAATCCCTGAAAAAATGCGTAACCATATAAATACAACTGGCATGAGTAATATGCAGCTTGGTCTTGAACTTTGTGCAAAACCAAATTCTTCTGGCGGTTATGTCTTAGAATAAGAACACCTTCTTCACAAGTGTTCAATAATCCATAGAATGCCTTGGCACTCATTTCATTGTCTTTCAGCTCTGTTTTCAGGTTACCCACTATCTCATGGTCTGTACGGTTTTTGATTTCTTCCTTCAGTTATAAAAAAGTGGAACAGCAATCAGTTGCAGGTGTTGCAAAACTGATGTTGTAGTCAGTATCGAATAGGGTTCTAAAATATCCATGTGTCACATGCAGCTCTTCTTTGTGGTCTCCATTCTATTGCTCCCATATTGAAGTAGTGCTCAAATTGCTAGGAAAATACTGCTTGGTTACGGTTTTTGATCTGCTATACTGACCCGGAATGGGTTTAAAGTTTTCAATATAGCTCTTAACCAATTGTTTCCATTTAGAATACTTCACAGAACTATTGTCACCACCTATATTTTCTTTAGGTAAAACTCCTTCCTCCAGAAATATCTTACATAAATTTTGAAAACGAGATCTTCCTATTCAAAAAACACCAAGGAACATTTTTCTACATACCTGAACGTTCCCTATTCGGCCTAATTATTTTTTGGCAGATGATATTTTGTCAATGGTTTTCAAAAGAATTACTGCGGGATCGTTTTCGGGCTGGAGTTTCAAATGTTTTATACTTTAAAATAAATGCCTGTCTGGATCGTGGTAAAATGTCTGGTTTTTTCGTCTTACATCTTTCAGTGATATTTCAGATAGTATCGTTTGTCTTGGGAGGGGTAGGACAGAAGGGACGTGCCCCCCTCCAACATTTGTGTTTAGCCGCTAGGACAGACCGGGTCGGGTTGTTGGCGAGGGTTTGAGGTCGTTAGTGGTTTTTGTTTGCCCGGGTTTCTTAGCCAGGAGGGGGGTGGGGGAGCTGTGTCTCCCCCAAATTTTGACACTCTCTGAATGGAGTTGCATTATTCAAGGCAGCATTAATAAACTTCCTTTCATTTTGTTAAAATAATAATATTTATCTTGAATATAAATTGTGTAAAAATGAGAAGTGACCACATCTCACGAATTAGTGGATAAACAGGAAAAGTAAAAATGTTGGATGTTTTAAGGTACTCGTCGTTTTGACATTTTAAAATGATGTACCCTATCACAAAGGGAACGTTATTTTTTAGATGTTCATATTTTAAAAATGATATTAGATATATTTCTGTAAAGTGTAACATTTTGTTCGTATGCATAAATTTCTGACAGGTACAAAATAATTATTTCAGGAGCAAACTGTGCAAAATGTCGGATACAAGGACTGACGTTAATAACATGCTATCCGGAACACAATGTGAGGAGACAAGCGGAAATTAAGAAACTTTACCCCAATATCTGAATCTGGAATCAAATCAACCCACATATATTACAGTTTTTCCCAAGCAGGTTCTGAAGTACAGAACACTTTCATTTCAAACGGAATGGTATGCCGAATATCGATGGTTGCATTCAATTCCAGGAGTAAATGGTATAACATGCTTCTATTGTAATCGTTACATTCAAAATTGTCCAGAAAAACTTTGGCAAAACGATATGATTCAGCATTCACTACTAAAGGGGTACACAAACTGGAAAAAAGCTATGAAAAATTTCAAAGCTCATGAGTGTTCAGATTTTCACTTAACAGGCAGTACTAAGTTACAAGTAAGTAACAGATGCTTTACCTATAAATGGGCAATTGAGAACTAGCTCGGTAGCAAATCAAGAATATGCTTACAAATGTTTGATAAAAATTTTGAGCACTGTGAAATTTCTTGCTCTACAAGGACTGGCATTCAGGGGACACCAGCTTGATGAAGGCAATTTTCAACAACTACTGCAAATGAGAGCTGAGGATTGGCCAGGACTTAATACCAGGGTGAAAAGAAAGCATAACTGGTGCATTCCAGAAATATAAAATGAGGTGCATCAGTTGCTAGCAAATGAGCTGGTGAGAAGGTTGGTTTCAGCCATTTATTCACAAAATCCAGTCGTGTACTTTATATTATGTAATGGGACACATTATGTTTCAGGGAAGGAACATATATGTATCTGTCTGATATATGTAGATGAAAAATTAAGCCCAGTAGAACTTTTCGTTCGATTGTACGATGGTGATAGCATAACCGGCGAGGCAATTTCAACATAATATTTGTAGTTATAAGACTACAGCTTTCGTTATCACATCTTAGAGGACAAGTATATGATGGTACATCAAACAGGAGTGGCCACAAGAGACGTGAACAACCTTTAGTAAAAGAACAACAACCACTTGCACCTTTTATTCATTATTGAGCACACACTGCAAATCTCGTGACTGAGGATTCCTGTGGCTTACAATCTGTAATTAACTCATCACTGTAATTGGCTCACGACATATGTGTTCTTTTCAGCCAGTCACTGAATGCTACACATGAGCTTAAAAAAAAATGGAATTGGATTCTGGTGCCTCAGTAAATTATATTGTAAGCATAAAACCCTTATGTCCAACACAGTGGGTTTACAAAATAAATCAGATAGATAGAATTTTACAAAATTATGGTTTACTCCTTGACACTTTGGAGCAGTTGACTCTTGAGAAAAACTCTCATGCTTTGTTGTAGAAACTTGAATCTAGCGCCACAGTACTGAATCTTTTAATAGCCAAAAACATAATTGGAAAACTATAAATTCTTAACAAGGCCTTACAGGGTCCACGACAGACTCTTGCTGGCATGGTGGAAGCAGTTTACTTAATCAAAACTCCATCATCATACTGAGACCAGAGGAGGAATTCCAAAATATTGTGGTTGAGACAGACAGATTTACCAAAGAGCATGTCCTAAACGATTTGCAAGTCCCGAGACAAAGGAAACCACCAAAACTATTCTCTGGGGCAGTTGAAGTTTTTCAAGCAAGAACTGCTGAGGAATATTATTGCAAATAGTTATATGGTGTGATTGATAATGAAATTAATGGGCTAGATTCCAGGTTCAACCAAGATTATATAAAGAAAATGCATATTCTTGAAAAATGTTTGTTGGTAGGAGATGATGACATAGCATGTTATCCAGAAGTGGATACTCAGTCACTAAAAAGTGAAGTAGAACGGGTTTTAAGCAAGTGTAAACCGAAATCCATAAACCATATTTGTAGTTTTCTTTTGGAATCTCCAGTAGAAGTTCAAAGTCTTTTTTTTTTTAAGTANTATTTGTAGTTTTCTTTTGGAATCTCCAGTAGAAGTTCAAAGTTTTTTTTTTTTTTAAGTAGAGCTGTTATTAAGATTATTACTGGTTGTACCCAGTTCATCTTGTTCAGCTGAAAGAAGTTTTAGCTCTCTAGGTAGGCTGAAAATGTATCTCAGGTATGTTTTTAAACACATTTTATCTGTGTTTTTTTAATACAAGATTCTNTTGTGGTTGAGACAGACAGATTTACCAAAGAGCATGTCCTAAACGATTTGCAAGTCCCGAGACAAAGGAAACCACCAAAACTATTCTCTGGGGCAGTTGAAGTTTTTCAAGCAAGAACTGCTGAGGAATATTATTGCAAATAGTTATATGGTGTGATTGATAATGAAATTAATGGGCTAGATTCCAGGTTCAACCAAGATTATATAAAGAAAATGCATATTCTTGAAAAATGTTTGTTGGTAGGAGATGATGACATAGCATGTTATCCAGAAGTGGATACTCAGTCACTAAAAAGTGAAGTAGAACGGGTTTTAAGCAAGTGTAAACCGAAATCCATAAACCATATTTGTAGTTTTCTTTTGGAATCTCCAGTAGAAGTTCAAAGTCTTTTTTTTTTTAAGTAGAGCTGTTATTAAGATTATTACTGGTTGTACCCAGTTCATCTTGTTCAGCTGAAAGAAGTTTTAGCTCTCTAGGAAGGCTGAAAATGTATCTCAGGTATGTTTTTAAACACATTTTATCTGTGTTTTTTTAATACAAGATTCTTTCTTAAATAGCAAATAATATACATTTTCTGGTTTACATATTTAATTTCGGTAAAGGAATAGATTACATTCAGTTATATATTTGTATGTATGTTACATATTCATGTCATTAACCATATACATTAATTTTTCTATTCCATATCGACCATGGAGGCGAGATTTGTGCTGATTGCTCATCAAAAGGACTCGGAATTACTCGACCTCAAAACAATTACACCCCAGTTTATAAAACGAAGCGAGAGAAGGTTTCACATATTTGGTAAACGATAAACAAATGTGAAAGACAGAACAGAAAGACCGATTTTTCCTTTCATACATTTAAGTATCCAACAATGCAGTGGTGCGTTAAAGAAATATTTTTATAGTCATATGCTGCTTAAGACATGTTAGTGAAATTCTTTTTGAGCAGAACTGCAGTTTTGATCACAGTATGTAAACTCGTGTTTTGTACCAGTATTAATCATTTGTTTTCCCTTTATTCTACGCCACCTAACAGAAAACAGTGGTAACAGAAAATATTTTGTAATAAAGGCATGTTTGTATATCAGGAAAATGTTATTGTTCACATACTTTTTTTATTTAAAGAATGGAGCCCCCGCTCAAACTTTATTAACAAATCTACGCCACTGATTTTTGGATTGTTACAATTTTATTGCTTCGGAAAACTCTTTGCAGAATATCTGCAACAATAGTGATCATATTATATTAGAAAACATTAAGACAGTGTGAGTACTATTTTGCTTAGACTGTTCTTAAAACAGGATCAAACAGATACTAACATCATTCTTTACATTTTTTTCTTTGCCACAAAATTTCATTCCTCGTTTTTTTTTGTGACTTCCCTCCCATATAACACACAAACATCCAAATAATATCTAATGTATGCCACTTTCTGATGCTCAGGATATCCAGGGACATCCAAGAATAGTAAAGTTACATCTAAGAGACTGCCAAAATATATCCAAATGTCCACCCAATATCCAAAAAATCATGTAGATATTTTGGATATCCTATAGACAATTTTAGATTTAGTCATTTACCATATGTAATGACCATTGGCAGTTTTGTAACATCTAATGGATATCCAGAAAGTGGCACAAACTGATATCTACTACTAGATATCCAAAGGATATACATAAGAAATTGACTCCAGGACTTAGATGACTTACGATAGTGTGTATGTAATTAGGATATTCAGTGGATATCCAATGTTATGTGGGCTGGTTCTGCCAATCTAATTTCATCATTCATCCTTACAATGATCTAGAGACCAGAAAAATTCGCGATTTCAGTTATCTGTGGGTTAGAAATGATAATCTCTTGTTCATAGAATCAGATATCAATATTTCCTTAATTGCTTGCTGCCAGGGATGATGACAATGTGAAACCGACCACAGCTTCCCCCAGAGCCCTTGTACATCCACGCAAACTGCCTAAATCTTGTAGTCCGGTTTTACACTCATATTGCAGCCACAGATGTGTTAGATGCAGTGATACAAACATTTTCCCCAAAATTCATGGCCGCTTTATGGCCAGCTATTTATAACAGTTTTGAATACTTTGTATGGACAACTTCCAAAGTTACCCGAGACATCACCTAGTTACGTCAATGTGGTGTGCCACTACGTGAAAATCACGTGTGCACAATTCCCCTACCCACTGGGAGCTGGGACAACAACAAAAACAACAACACACACAGCGCCTGGTGGCACACCATCAGAGGCGCATACGAGCAGATCAATAACTCACCACCCAGTTGAGAATGCTTGGACCGGCCACCCTCCGCGCAACAATGGTGCGACGACTGCACCACACAACAGAACCGCAGTACCTGACTGGCTACTGTCCCGCCCATGCCACTACTGTCCTGGTCAGGAGATGCACTGACATAAGGACTGCCGAATTGGAAAAACAAAGGGAAACTTAACACTGGGATGTGAGAAACATGGATAGAGGAGTCAACCTCCTATCCCCGAAACAGCAAAAATAACCAGAACCGGAAAATAACCACTCGTATCTCGGGTAAATCTTTCAAAATTACGACCACCTACTGCGCATATCTGTTAAAGTAAATTCAAATCCAACAGTAGCAAACATTGTCACAGCAGCCTCAATTTCATTAGTGAATAGCTAGTTACCTCTGAACAGTGGACAAGTCAAGAATAGTCTGTTCAGCTCACCACGCGCGATGTATCTAGCCATGCTCAAGGTACCACTACAGTGACTGGAACCATAGGAGACGAAATCATGCATGTTCCCATTCTAGTTATGCAATACCTCAGAGAAGACATCATTCTGGGAGTGCCATGGCTCACTGACCAATAATTTGTTATTGAGTTATCCCATGACCACATTCATTTTTGCAAGATGCGATGGAAAACAGCCTACCACCTAGGCTATCACCAGCCCACAGTTTTGGACATAGTAAATATCCACGTTTTCTACCATGCCGTCCTCGTGGAATTTCAGAGTTCCATACAAGCCATCTTGCAAGAGCGAAGAGATGTGTTTACATGTGGGGAGCCCCTTCATCACATCAGCATTGCATAGCATCCTATACCTAAAAGTCACGAGAAACCATTGTACACACCGCCCAGAGACTACACAGCCTACCATCGCAACATCATCGACACCCAGGTGAGTGAAATGTTATGTGATTGTATAATTGAGTTTTCTAACACCAACTACAAATTAGTCATAACCTTGGCACCTAAGAAAACCGGAATGTAAAGGTTTGTGCGGATTTTCGACCAGTAAACTTTCTTAGAAAGAGTTCTACCCCTTCAGTAATTAACAGAAACAGTGTTATCAGTTTGCTCGGTCCTGACCTCCATTCTGGCTACTAGCATGTCACAGTCGCCCCTAACGACCACCACAAAATTGCCTTCACAACGCCAGATGGCAAGAGGTATCAATTTTGTGATATGTTGTTAGGTCGTAAGTGCGCACCTGCTACTTTTCAATGATGGTTCATGATGGTTCATGTACTACACTGCTATACAGTGACGTGGTCAAGCATTGGCTCGGTGAAATTCCCATCCCTAGTTGAGAAAGCCAACTTGAAGCGCAGTGTTACCAGAGCTGAGGATGTATTAAATATGTGCCCAGGGCCACAGCTCTGTGGTGAGCTGATGAAATAAGGGTCGTTTCGTTCGACGGCCTAAGGAACTCTGGTTAACACTCCGTCACACACGATGGCGAGGCTGTAGGCCGCCTCGCACGCCTTAATTAAATTACAAAAAAAACTTACGACGCTTGTGGAGTTATTTATTCCTTGCGACTCTTTCATGAACACACACAACTTAAGTACAAAACACGTGGCCTTAACGGCCCGGAACTGCGAGCGACTACGTGGCCTTACAATGTGAAACACGACAGCACTCAACAACTCTCCTATGTGAATTAGGCGCTATAGCAAATAAAATGAATGATCCGATTACTTAAGTGAAGTCTCTAGCCATGAATATGAGTTCAGCTTAAGAAGTCGGCACCGAGGGCCTTTGCGAAGCGAGAGACTTAGACGTCTTGATGCGTTCAAGTGCTGAAGAGAACTGGGAGGAAGCCTGGGGCAGCTTCCACTACCTGAGTGTAACCGACGCCATGCGGCGAAACGATGAAGCGCAATATATACTAAAATATGATTATGAAACGAATGTGACATATATTAAATTAACCTAAGACACCATAATTTTCCCTTATACAAATATACAATAAAAATGATTATATTAATTCTAAACGTTTCCATCGTACAAGCCACAATATTGCCAAGTGTACAATGTCAAATGTCCCTGGCTGTGGTTGTGTCGACTGTCTTCCATGATGACAATTATGATATTAATTATATACACTGAATAAATAACACTGAATAATAGCCTGATGCAATAGAGTGATGCTATTAATAACATGGAATAAATTAAAACACTGATGCAATTACACTGATGCTTTTATGCACATTCTCACTCGTGTCCACAAGCCCGTCGGTGTGGTGTGTCTGGTGTACTGGAACACGACTGCAGCAGTCAGAGTGGGGACAAAGGAGCTCGTAAATGTGCGGTTCACGTCAACTGGCAAGTTCTTCATAAGTCAAGTACCAGTAGACCCTGGCAGCTGCCCAGGCATTCGCAGAAATGAAACATAAATTCCATCTATCTCTCGCCTAGCCCCCACAAGACATCTGTAACTGCAAAATAATGTGAGTCAGGAAGGGATGGGAGTGGTATTATTCCTGTTAGGCGATGATGGCGAGTGGTTCATTATCGACTACGGTGGCACAAAATTCGGCCTGTGGAGCGTATATATAATGTAAATAAGCACAAATACTTGGCTATAATTTGGTCCCTAAAACAATACCGGGAATTCCTAGAATACTAATGGTTCAATCTTAGGACCGACAACCACAGCTTAGTGTACATAAGATGCGTGTATCCAGGAGTAAACTGACACACTGGCCTATGTTTTTGCAGGCGTACGACTTTGTGTTAGAACATGTACCGGGAGTAGAAAATTAACTAGCAGATGTACTCTCGCTCTCCCCAGGGCCAGATGTGTTTGAAAACAACCCTGACGAGTGGGAAGCAATGCTGCCACCTTTCAAGCAACCCCTCAGTTCAGTCCCGAACTCCCACCACGACACCTAAATAAAATCAGCCTCAATCCGAATGCAGATGAAAAATTAAATGCACAGAAGCTAGAAGTACTTTTTATATAGGCACAACAGTTACCTCCAGATGCGGTGCGATGTCACCACAAGTTCGTCCAGATTGTCCAAAAAAACTGACGAGTTGTAAACAATCACGTTGAGATGCTTTTACCAGTTGACAGGAACGAGCGGAATACATTTTTACCAGCCGAGATCCTCACCTCATGATACTCACATATGCACCCGACGACCACCTTGCCGATTACCATAGTGCAGAACAGAAGAACTGCAAGATCTTCAGCAAATACCACTGGCTTGGTATCACCTCGGAGACATGCAGTTATGTAAAGTAATGCAGGATGATGTGAACCTCGTGCCAGTCACAACTACACCAGCTACACCAGGCCGCACCAACTATATCAGGCCAAGAGTGCATAGTGCAGGTCGATAAGAACAGAACTTGCACTCTCTTGCCGACAAGCATTACACAACTTAAGAGACAGCCCTACTAATTTATTAAAAGAGGTAACTCTTTTAATAAATAAGTAGGCGATCAGAAACTATGTTTATCCTAATGACACAGTCGTTGGGCACACTGGCGAATGGTTGTTGCATCGTAGCAGCTCGCGCAGCGGAATACGATGCAACGTACCACCAAGTGCCATCAAACTGGCTTGTAGGCTGAAGCTGATGTGATAAGTGCCCCAAAGTGTCACTCAGTAGTGTGCAGAATTTTTACAAACACATTAAACACCATCACCACATTCACAGCTACAGTCAGGGGTGTGTTTTATTGTATTAATAGCAATCAGTCATGGCATTCCATACCCCTTTGCCCACGTGGACTCATCCATCCCTTCAGGGGGCAGCCACTTGGCAACACTGTAGCTAGTGAAATGCAAATGCGTCATCGGCAATGAAATGCAAACACTTTTTACAAGAACATGTAATACTGTAATAATGTTAATTTATATAAAGGTAATTATGTATTCTAAAATAGAGATTGCCTATAAAGGCTTCCATCATTGTAAAATATCATTTAGTGAGGTGATACGCCATGTTATCTTCACAACTTCAAACATAACAGACATTTATTAATAAACGGGGTTGTCACCAATTTGTTTCATTTAATTTATATACTTTTTCACCATTACAATTATATCACATAGTGTTCATGTTAAGTTTCAATAGTCGCTGTTTGACTTCGGTTCTCGTGACTCATGACGGAAACCGAGGCCACTCGTCCAGTTCGTCTCAGCACTCGGACCAGACCGGCGGCGTTGGTCACCCTCTCCGCGAGCCTCACTTCACTGCAATATTAAATTAATTAACTGGAACATTAATTTTATTTATTTTAAGTGCAGAGTGGAGAGCCACCCGCCTTCCCACCAGAGAGCTTAACGCAATCGCGTATCAACACGTGTATCAACATAATACAGGGAGCAGTCCGTAAGTACTGGGTCCATTTTCATGTATTATTCACCTGTAGTTTGAACAGTGAATAAATTGCTTTACCAAGTGTGTCAAATCAATGTAGGGTACTAAACCTTTTGTAGCTTCTCCCACAATTTCATAGTATATTTCAGGCGTACGAGACAGCCTACAGTCTCGCCATAATGTATAAATAATGCAATAGTAAGTACGTGACAACATCATCAACAAACTAACGGAGATATCCAGGGCCCTCTGGGTCGTCGACCGAACGACCCTCATCATTAACTCTCTACTGGGTTATGGCGTAGGACAATGCAACACCCAACAAGTGTTGGGCAACCTCAACCACGTCAAGGATTTGCAACATATTCTAGGTCCACTGCAAAGACAGCACACAACAACAAACACGAGCGCCAACCGAACTATTTGATATCGTAGCATTGTATTTCATGGTACCCTATCCACACAGCGCAGAGGGATAGCATTTCATCGTAGTGTTGATGGACCTCTTTTCTCACTGGACAAAAACATACACCATCAACAGTGCAACTGCAAACAACGTAGCAAAAGTCATGGAAGCTGAGTTTTTTCCTCAGTGGGGTTTACCCTGTGTGCTCCTAACCGACAATGGCACACAGTTTGTGGGACACCAGTGGCGAAATTTCTGTGAATGGTGGAAAACAGAACACCATACTACAGCCCAGTACAGTCGAAGATCCAACCCCACTGAGCGGCGGAATCGAGACATAAAAACTCAGCTCAGAATGTGAATGGCGGTTGGGGGGGG